>VZTO01013953.1:237399-263218 GCA_013400615.1 Syrrhaptes paradoxus
GGGCGGGGTGGGGGGGGGGGGGGGGTTTCGCCCTCTCCTTCCCTGCGGTCGCCCAGCCTCCCCGGACAGGGGGGGCGGGGGGGGGTGCCCTGCAGGACAGCCCCAGCTGAAAGGGGTGTTCGGTGCATTTGGAGGCTGTGAGGCTGGAGGGGCTGGGCTGGAAGGGGGCTGCCCGGCCTGGGCGCCCCATCGGCTGTGTCTCGTTGCAGGAGCCGAGCACCGCTTCGGCAGTCCGGACTCCTTGACTCGCCCCCCAATACGATCCCGGAGAGCGGCAGGTGGGTTATGGCTCCCAGAGGTTACTGTGCATGCTGCTTTCATGTGCATTTTTAGCACAAGACCGCAGGAAATGTAGTTTATTGGGTTTTAGCTCCTTAGGTTTTACTACGGTTCTGGCACACAGATGCGGAGATCCCGCTGCGGTTTTTATTCCATCTGAGGAGTGCTTCTCGTTTTGACAAAAGGATCAGTGCATGCAGAGCACGCTGAAGCCCTTAGGTGGCTGTTTTATCTAGTGCATCGCTTGGGATAGTATTTTGTTGGGGTGTTAAAATGGGGAATAACTGGTTTTGCTAACACTGCTTGGTTTGTAAAAGGCTGAATTTAAATAAGGTATCTTGGGATGCAAAAATAGATCGCTCTAAGGCGGTGGTGTGCTCAGTGCACAGCATTGCTTGTGAGGAAGTGCCTTGTCGGGGCTTGCCTGTCCTTTCTGTGAAACACCAAACGTACACTGGCGCTTGCTCTTGGCCACTTGTGTTAGCTCTGTGTGGCACCTTGTTTCTTTATTTGATGAAAACTGTCTCCTTCTCAAAACATGAGAGAGATTCTAACTTTGTATAATACAGTCACGTGGCTTTAGCCTGTCATTCCCTCAGCAAACTGCAAGCAAATTGTATTTCCTTCCCTTTTAGTCTGGCGGTATGTTTTGAGTCAGACTGTATACATTATTAGCAAGTGGCAATTCTCAGATGGATGAGATAGCCTAAGACTATTGTCTGTTCCCGTCTGTATTCTTGCAACAGGGCTGTCGCTAAGCTCTTGTTACAGCTCCAGTGTGTGGCTCTAATTGTGTGGCAATTAGAAAGGGCTGCCAATGTTATGCTTCAGAAGCAGAATTTCCAGGAGGTGTGGAAAAATCTTGAGGGAGAAAGAGGGAGGCTATGAGTATTTCTTTGGGAAAGTAGAAAGGTTTATATGTGAAAAAAACTGTGGGATACTGTTACTCCAAGTGAGGGCTAATGGGGTGCTAACATGCTTTGTATTTTAAATGTGGCTGGGCTGTTTTAGGAGGCACAGCTGAGTGGGGTTTTTTTTAATGTAGACATCTCTAAAAGTGAGGTTGAGGGGAGAGAGAATCCTCCCCCCCGTCCTCCAAGCTCTTAACAGCAGTATTTGATNGGCGGCCGGGGCAGGGGCAGGGGTCGGCGGCGGCGCCGCGGGGCGGCAGCGGGCAGGATGGTGGGGGGGAGCGACGGGCAGGCTCTGCCGGACAGCACCGAGCTGAAGCGCAGGCGGAAGAGCCCGCGGTTGGCGGCGGCGCGGGCGGAGGAGGAGGAGGAGGAGGCGGCCGAGGAGGAGGCCGCGGACGAGCCTGACTTCGGAGGGGCGCTGGATGGTGAGCGGTGCGGCCGGGCGCAAGCAGCGCCCCGCGGTGGATCCTGCGGTTGAGGGCGCGGTGGGGCGGGAGGGCGGGTTCGCCCTCTCCTTCCCTGCGGTCGCCCAGCCTCCCCGGACAGGGGGGGCGGGGGGGGGTGCCCTGCAGGACAGCCCCAGCTGAAAGGGGTGGTCGGTGCATTTGGAGGCTGNATGTAGTTTATTGGGTTTTAGCTCCTTAGGTTTTACTACGGTTCTGGCACACAGATGCGGAAATCCCGCTGCGGTTTTTATTCCATCTGGGGAGTGCTTCTCGTTTTGACAAAAGGATCAGTGCATGCAGAGCACGCTGAAGCCCTTAGGTGGCTGTTTTATCTAGTGCATCGCTTGGGATAGTATTTTGTTGGGGTGTTAAAATGGGGAATAACTGGTTTTGCTAACACTGCTTGGTTTGTAAAAGGCTGAATTTAAATAAGGTATCTTGGGATGCAAAAATAGATCGCTCTAAGGCGGTGGTGTGCTCAGTGCACAGCATTGCTTGTGAGGAAGTGCCTTGTCGGGGCTTGCCTGTCCTTTCTGTGAAACACCAAACGTACACTGGCGCTTGCTCTTGGCCACTTGTGTTAGCTCTGTGTGGCACCTTGTTTCTTTATTTGATGAAAACTGTCTCCTTCTCAAAACATGAGAGAGATGCTAACTTTGTATAATACAGTCACGTGGCTTTAGCCTGTCATTCCCTCAGCAAACTGCAAGCAAATTGTATTTCCTTCCCTTTTAGTCTGGCGGTATGTTTTGAGTCAGACTGTATACATTATTAGTATGTGGCAATTCTCAGATGGATGAGATAGCCTAAGACTATTGTCTGTTCCTGTCTGTATTCTTGCAACAGGGCTATCGCTAAGCTCTTGTTACAGCTCCAGTGTGTGGCTCTAATTGTGTGGCAATTAGAAAGGGCTGCCAATGTTATGCTTCAGAAGCAGAATTTCCAGGAGGTGTGGAAAAATCTTGAGGGAGAAAGAGGGAGGCTATGAGTATTTCTTTGGGAAAGTAGAAAGGTTTATATGTGAAAAAACTGTGGGATACTGTTACTCCAAGTGCGGGCTAATGGGGTGCTAACATGCTTTGTATTTTAAATGTGGCTGGGCTGTTTTAGGAGGCACAGCTGAGTGGGGTTTTTTTAAATGTAGACATCTCTAAAAGTGAGGTTGAGGGGAGAGAGAATCCTCCCCTCAGTTCTCCAAGCTCTTAACAGCAGTATTTGATGTCATAACACGCGTAAAAGTACGATATTAAGAGACCTAATGCTTTATATAGGAGTGAAGGCATAATTTCCCCCCTCACAGTCTTCCCAGCTGTGGTTATACAGTATTGGTTTTCTTCTGCAGGTTTAGGGCAGACTGGGGAAACACAGTGGGACAAGCAGGGTGGATTTTTATAAGGATGTAGTTGTCATGCTTCCCTGAGAGCAGCATAGAAGCAAAACCACAGCTTGAGAAACTGGTTTCTGGCTTCTGCTTAGAGCTTTTAAATATAGATTAGGAAACTTGCTTCTAGAGCTAAAAGGCTTTAAGAGCTTATGAACCCTGCCTTGAATCGGGCATCTTCTAAATGAACGAGGTAAAGCAATCTCTGTGGAAGTTGCCTTAAAACATGCAAGTAGAGCATACGACTGTCTGAGTTAAAGGCAGGCACTAGGTGGTTTTGGTGCTCGAGTTTGTGCTATCTGTAGTTGTTGTGGAACATCGCAGCAAACGTGTCACAGGCTTATCTCTGTGTTGAAAAAGATTGAACCCAGAGGGATGGATACATACCAGACTTAAAAGAACAAGTTCCACTGTGTTAAAGTAGTGGCTTTATATTTCCGTTTATAAACTTGTAGAGTATGAGCTAGCAGATTTCTAATCCCTTTGATTAAACTGGTGTGTGAATTGGGGATAATAATAAGATCACTCTCTCTTGCCAGGTGACTGTGCAGGAAGTGGGTGGCTAGCAGATTCAAGGTGGGTTGGAAAATCCTTACTAGCTGCCTGGGAGGCAGGAATGACCCTTTGAGTAGGAGGCTTTAGGCCTTGTAAGGAAAGAACAGGCATGTCTGGACTGGAATTTATATATATTTCTAGCAAAGTTAAACTTCATAAAGGGAGAGTTGACTTTTCTCTGTAGAGGTACCACGTGTGCTATCTGCTTGCACATGTGCGCTTGTCTCTCTGTCTGCGTGCGATCCTCGTGCTGATTCATAAGCTGTCTTCATGTCAGAAAGGAAGTTGTGTATGTTTAGATCTTTCCTGTTTGTAACCACTCTTAAGAATGCTTTAAAAATGCTTTGAGAGACATAGAGTACTGATTGAAGCAAAGAAGGAGAGAGGAGTTAAGAAATATGGACTGCATTGCGTAGCCCTTTTTAGATTCATAGGTCTTTCTGGTGTTGTAGCTACTAGCCATCGCTGCTAGTGAGATTTTTCCTTGCAAAACCTCAGTAAATGGTGAACTATTATGGGTATTTTGTTTGTCATTCCTGAAGATCACATAATTTGGTGAGTATCTTCATTCCTGGCTTGTTGAGAAATCAATCATGTAACAGCTTTTTAAGATGGTTTTGAAAACACAGTATCCTGCTCAGTATGTGCAAATATTTTACTGTTGTCTCTGTGACTTAACATCTTAGCTTAACGCTTAGTTTTCTCCCTTGGTTGTGTTTTGGGTTGGTTTTGTTGTTTTTTTTTTCTCCTTGTATGCTTCACTTACACAGACATGCTAAAGCTACCAGAACATATCAGAAGGCTGTGTTTTCTTTTCTTGAAGTAAAACAAATAAACACTAGGTGGCAAGCTGTGTGTTGCCCTTGCACATATGGTAAAAGAGCTACAGAAACACACTGAACCTGGGGAGAACCCAATACTGTTAAAAGAATAAAATGGCCTAGTGTGAATGTTACAGAGGAAAAGTTTTACCAATTGTATTCTTCCTCTGCTTGTGCCCTTCAGCTTGATTGCTGTGTCATGGTCTGTGTTCTACAGCTTTTTTTCCCGTCAATTTGGACAACCATGTGGTTGCACTTTATCCTTTCAAACCTCTTCTCCTGGTGGTTTGCTTTTGACTGCCTTTCCAGCCCTGACCTTTGCTCTGTGACTTCTGTTGTTCTACACAGCTTTAGTCTTTCTAGTTAGTAACATTAACTAAGTTGGGTTTCGGTGTTTGAATGGCTGTGTAATTTGGCAAGCGATCGAAAGGTGTTGGTTTAGATTCTTCTCAGCTACCTGAGGGGATTCAGTTAGGAGCAAAGGTGTCCCAGGTTGCCTTTATGGTTAATGAGAAAGAGACCCAACTAAAGGATGGCTTGGACGATGTAAAAAGGGGACTTATGTTCTATCTTTGCTTCTCTCTCTTTTCGCCTCTGCCTAATGCTATGGAAGACAGCACAATTATTGTTTGGAAGTTGTGTGCCCAAAGCTGTGCGGAAAAATTGTCTTTGTTCCCGTGCTAGTATTTACTAGTTTACACCGAATCCCTTTAGCATCGCGTATTTCCTGGCTCTTAGCATTTGGTGTCTTGACGTCTGAATTTTTTTCAAGTATTTTTTCACCAACGACTACTAAAAATAAAAAAAAATGTGTGGTGGTGTAGACAGGTATATTTGTAGTGAACTCAAATTTACCATAAGCTTTTCAAGTCTTAGTTGCTTTTGGTTACATTTTAAGAAAGTAACTCTTGGGAGATCACAACTTAAAAGATCAGTGGTTTAGATCATGTATGTTCTGAAACTGTGTCCTGATCCTTCAGTTTCGTCCTGTTTCAAGCACGAATGATAGTGTACCTATACCAATCCTCTTTTTTTTTCTTTTTTTGCCTCCTGACAGGCAGTTCTTCAGTTTACTTTCCTCAAGAGAATCCAATAAAGCAAAAAGCAAAGGCTTATGACAGTAATGAACCTGAGAAACCACCAGGGCATCAACCAAACATTTATACACCGTTAAAAGGTAACAACTCTAGTTTTATTGGCACCTTTTCCGTGATGCGACAAATGACTGCTTAAATGTGCTAAAATTATATTATTTCAGTTCTGTTACAAATTGGGGAGTTGTTGAGTTGGAATCTGAATGCGTGAAGAATTTAAAAAAAAAAAATAAATTTTTTTGCAGGGTGTACTCCTGCCCATGAGTCAAATTAAAACTGATTGTGGTATGACAGTCATCTGCTGGGGTGTAAAGCCTTCAAGTTCAAGAAAGTGCAGTTTTAAACTTTGATAAATACATAGCTGTCTGTGTTTTGAAAGGCAAAACAAAAAGATCAGTAATATCGTATCTGCTTCAAAAACTGTTACAAGAGATCTTTAATTGCCTCAAGCAAAGCAAAACAAAACTCCTGTTTTTCTAAAAAGATGAGTTACTTTTGCTTTTAGCAGCTGGCAGCTGACTATACCAAGTGATTTCAAAGCGAGGGAGCACTTTTTCTGTTCATTCCTCAAGATGTTTTTCTCCGTGTGGGTTACAGAAGCAATAGGGAAATACAATGAGGAAGAAAATACAGGATACTTCTTAACCCAGCAGAAGGTAGTTATGTTACTACAGGTGGTTTGAATGCATTCAAATAGCTGTGCTGTGGAAGGGAGGTTTTCAAGAGAGTGGGTGCCTAGTCAGAGTGAGGTAGTGGCTTGCATTCAGTCAGTAATAGTCCTCATCAGAGTGTTTATGAGAGAGCACTGAAAGCAATTGTGAGTGCAGACTGACGAAATACAGACGAGAACCCAGTAGCCGAGATGGATGTGTTCTCATGCACATGTCAGCTTGCTGTTTCCCAGGAGCACATGAAGGTATTTTGCTCAAGCAGCCAAGAAAATGCCCATGTTCGCTGGAGTCCCTCAGGGCTATAGCTGTAATGTTAAGGTGGTCACTTTACACTGTTTATTTTTGGTTTCCCGTCTTGCTGAGTAGTTTTGGTTTCAGAAGTGACAAATCTCCTGCTGAATAGTTTTGGATTCAGAAGTGATGAATCTGGTGCCCTCTATTAGCAGTCAATTAATGCTGCTAATTTCCAATCCTTTGCATTTTACCATTATTGCATTTTTAAAGAGAAAATAGGACAGATAACTTTGTGTTACATTGGGAAAAGCAGAGTGAAGGTCTGAGTTAAGCTCTCTCTATTAGATAATGGTAGCTTTCTCCATCTACAGAGGGGTCCAAAAACCTGCCATTTGGTGCAGGCTTGGTTTGGCAGCACAGCATATACGCCTTTTCTGATTACCTTTGAAGATTTCATAGAAAGAGCTAAAAGCATGTGTGGCTTGTCTGTCTTATTCTGACCTCTGATATGATAACCAAGTTCTTTCATTTGTGCTTTGGTTTCAGAAAGAAAGGCTGACTTCCTTGAGAAAAGTCAAGAGCACCTTTCAACTACATCACAGAGTAAGTAAGAAAAATAGATACTTGGTCTTTCCCTGTAATTAAGTGAAAAGTACAGAATTCTTTTCCTTTCCACTGCTTATGGGTTTTCTTGTGCCCTGGGGCACTCTGTCTGGGAAGGCAGAAAGGGACCCGGGAGGCAGATCCTGGAAGCTGGAGAAGCGAGCATATTCTAGAGATGGAGCCGCAATCTGTTAAATGCAGAACATGTACTAGTGGCACTGTGGGGGTGAGCTGAGGAAGGGAACAAAACCTTCACCTTTTGGTAGCAGCGAATGTTAGATGAGTTTGTACATGTCTCCTTCCCTTCTAGCCTTTCCCAGCGTAGTCGTGGTCTTGATTGAAGGCATTGAACAAATGATTGAATTTGTTGTATACTCCTGGAGAGGAGCATTTTAATTTGCTGGCAAACTCCAGTCTGTTCATCTAGTGACCAATTCCCTGTGTTCCAGATTTTTATCTTTGGTTGGTTTTGTGGATTTGTTGTTTGGGGGCTTTTTCTGTCTTTGAAGAGTATTTGAAAGAAAAGACGAAAAAAAATGTTCTGAATTCTTCATAGCCTTCTGTTCTTAATGTTTCAGTGCTTGTTTTTCTCCTGAACAGGTATTGATAAACAAAGTCTTGTAAATGAGAATTCAACCTGGAGGACCTGAGGGAGTTGTTCAGAGTTGGGTTTTTTTTTTTTAAACCACTGTGCTTTCTGGAAGAGAAGCTTGTCTTGTGGTAGCTGCACATCTGTGAAATGCCTTTTGAAAAATGAATTGATGCTGGGAGTTCTCACTAGTCTAGTACTTTTTTCTTTCCTGTGCCAGAGGTAATAGGTGCTGCAGGAGTGACCAGTTGTGTGCTGGGTGAAGAACTTTGGAAAATTATGTGAAACTCTGAAAGCTCTAAGGTGTCTGCAGAAGTTACACCTTTTGAATTAGGCAAGACAAATAATTTGCTTGGCCTTAATGCAAATTGTGTTGTAAATAAGGCAAGGCAAGATTCTTGGTTAGGATAGGATCTGTTTTTAGACTGTTTACTGAAATATTTTTTCCTTCAGGGTATGAATCACAGCCATCTCCTACATATGAAATCTAGACTCTGCAAACAGAGCTACATTGTAAAATATTACAGAATTGAGGTGATTTTGATCTGTTAACTATTAGAAGACTTATAAGCTTAGCCAGTTACAAGCTCTGTGTCTGTGCCCCATCAGGGCGGAGGGTTGAAATTACAGAATAGAGTAGCTCATTAAGCCAGTTAAGCTCTGGCTTAAACCAGAGCTGCTTTTAGCACCTTCTGCGATTACATTCATACAAAAACAAGGTTATAGCATTTACTTTAGTGTTCTTGAAATAACTACTGCAGGGTCTGTTTGTTCAATTTATTCTCAATAGTGCCATTGACAGTATCCTGATTTGGTTACATATTATTAAAGAGCCTTCAGCTTTGAACTAGTTCCTGTTGTTCACAAGGAGCCAGAAATTCTTGTGTCTTTTTAATTAACTGTCTAAATGCAGAAAACATACTGACCAATAATTGCACTGTATATATTCATACTGGTCTCTAGGGAAAGTTGTTAATAACATTCTTTTATGGGTAGTGTCTCCTGTACTTTGAGCCCATTTAAATAAATAGACCAAAAGTATATTTTGAAAACTTGCATTTTGTTTTAAAAGCACAATTCTTCCCATGAAACTGACTGCTGATGAAGCAAGCCTCTGACCCAAGCGAGATGGAGTGAGGATGAGACTATGCCTTTAACGTAGTACTTTGCTTTTGCTACTTGTATCTTGCATTATGTTGTTTTTTCTAATATTTGTGTTAACCGAGCTTCCGTTTTTTTGTCCCTCAAATTCTTGAGCAAAATTAGGGATCTTAATCAGGACATGGGATCCTTGTGCAGAAAATAACAGGTGGTTAAATCTCTGCCATTTTATCATCTTCTACTTGAAATGCCTCTGGTTTTACTGGCACAGCTTTTCACAGGTGATTTGTGATGGGTTGGGGACTTGTGCTTTTTATAAAAGATTGCCAAGATGGCTTAAGAACTGACATTTGGCAAGGAGTGTAGATGGCGAATTGGTCTGCCATTTGAACGGGACTTCTCAGGCTAGTAATAGCAGTGATTGTGACATTTTCCTTGTTCGAGACTATCCTTTCCCAAGCACAGGAAAGCAAATGATGCAGAAAAGAACAGAAAGCCCCGTACTGGATCCAGCCCTGCCCGGGATGAGGTCACAGCCTTGCCTTTGCTCTTACTTACCAGGACTGCGTTAATTTCAACAAGATGTTATGCAAGGGTGCTTTGTTAACCTTCCTGGAAGTTTTCTAGAAGTTTGTATGTAAAGGCATAACTAAGAACACCTTTTTAGTGGAAATACTGCCGTTTGGCGATTTCAACCCCCTGCTAAATTTCCTGATAGAAAATTGGGTATAATTGTTTTAGTATTTTTCTCATGTTCCTTTCTTCATCTCTTAACAGGCAGAAGTAAATTTCGAGATCAGCCCAGCATAGGGAAGCAGTCACAGCCTTTGGCCAAAAGTAAGACTTCTGCTTTCGCTTCTGTTTCGTGTGTGTTACATTTAACCATTTTCATGCCTGTCCAAGTGTTACATTTCCTGGTAGCTGGTATTAAAATGAGAGTCCTTGCCAGAACAGATGACTTCCTTGCTAGGGCATGTGTTTTCAGCATGAAGGAAGAGTGTTGTATAGTAGGTAACATTTCCACCTGAATTTAAGATCTTCCATCTGTAGTGTTTACAAGATTTGCTGCAAGATTAAAACTGAGGCAGGCCTAGTGGTGTTCTCATTTAGCGGTTGTTGTGTGACTGTCCTGATAAAAGCTAGGATTTTTTGGGTTAGGATAGTTTTACCAGGAGCAGAATCGAGCCTTATGCTTGTAGTAGGCTCAAATAAGTGTTAATTTAACTGTTCAAATACAAAACCAAATCAAAATATCTGATACTCTGTATGCTTCCTGTGCAGTTTGCTGTGTGTACTTAAGCTGACTAATCCAAAGACCACTAACATTTTCTGATAGTGTTAATCACCAGTGTTTGAGATGCAAATACTGCTACAGAAACTATTTTTATCCTTATGGGGATAGGGAGGAGAAATAACACCACAGAAACTATTCCGGTGATGCCAGGTTTTATATAAAGCTTTTTTTCTTCTTTTTTGCAGAGCCTAAATGTAGGAAAAAGCTTGACCTTTGTGAAAACTGTTTTAAGCTCTTAGTTTGAATTTGATTAAATAGAGTGGAGTATTGATAAACTTTCAGAAGTGCTCCTTTTCAGAAGAATGTGCAATTTCTTAGCCACTCTGGAAATGTGTAAAAATGCCCTTTTTTAATGTTGTCACTTCACTAAGTTGCTAAAGAATTTTGAAGTTGTTTGTTTGGTTTTTTTTTTTAACTAGAACATCTTTATGCTCTTCAGCTACTGTACCAGTAGCTTGAGAGTGGGATGAGTTCATCGAATTCTACTGTGTCCTCTTCTTTTCCTCTCACTTGTTGACTTCTGATTCCTTTTAAAACATTGTTTTCTTCCTTGTTTGCTCCTCCTTTCTATAGATGATGGTGAATCGCAGAGTGGATTTCACAAGAGCTGGACTTTGTTACTGGTGGTTCTGTTAATTATTGTCCCATTGCTTTATGTCCTGTGGAGTGGAATTCCAAGTCTTCTCAATACAACTTTAGCAAGTAGAGATACTCAAATTCTGCAAGCATTTCGAGCCCAGATGAAGAAACTAAAAAACACTTACCAAAGTCAGGACCCCAGTCTGTGGAGAAGAACCCGTGTGGTCCTTGAGAAACACCTTAATGCTTCCCATCTGCATTTGGAGCCAGCCATCTTACTGCTCACAGCTGGCCAAGAAGCTGAGAAAGCGCTGAGATGCCTAAGTAACGAGATCGCCAATGCTTTTGCCTTCTCCCAGAATGCTACTACAATCCAAATTAATGGGGCAGACAAAGCCATATTGGATAGTGACGTGGTGAAGCTGGAGGTAGATAGTGAGCTCAGTTCTGGGTTCAGAGAAGGCAAGAAGGTGGCAGTGGTGCATCGATTTGAGTTGCTGCCTGCAGGCTCCACCTTAATCTTTTACAAATACTGTGACCATGAAAATGCAGCATTTAAAGATGTGGCTCTTGTGCTGACAGTTCTCCTGGATGAGCAGTCGCTGAGAAAGAGCCTCACCTTGAAAGAAGTTGAGGAGAAAGTCCGGGATTTCCTCTGGGAGAAGTTTACCAGTTCCGGTGTTCCTAGTTCCTACAATAGCATGGACACAGATAAGCTGAGTGGACTGTGGAGCCGTATCTCTCATCTTGTGTTGCCTGTTTGGCCTGAAAAGGGCCTCCCTGTGGAGGGATGCACATAAAAAGTTATTGGAGGGGACTCGGGAAAGGAGGAAGACAGAAAATGTATGTTGCAATGTCTGAACGGGGAAGAACTTAGTGCAGCTGCTGAGCTCAGGCAGCATATCTTCCTTTAAGTGCAAAGAAATACCACCAACTGGCAGGGTTGTTCCTGCTAAAGTACCTGGGACTTCTCTAAATCAACTGCAGAATGTAAGCAAGGAACTTGCTGGTTGTTGGTAAGTTGTGTTGAGTGATTTATTCAGGCTTGGTGTCTGGAGCTGGAAGTAAGTGTCCAGTGCAGAACCACTTCTGAAGCTGCCTTTGGTGCACTCATGGCTTTGCTGTGAGGATTCTTTTCTGGTGGTGCATAAAGCTGGTATTGTGTTTGACAAGGTACTAGGATGCAATACATCACCTTCATCTGCCAGAATTGCTTACTTCTAACATAAGAAAAAACAAACTGAAAATGAGGATGAAGTGATGAGTCTAAGCACAAGATTTTTATTGATCCATGTGATCACAACATAGATTTTGGCTGTCTCTGTTGACTTCTAGAAATGGCAAAACTGCTTTAAAGATTTGTGACTTACAGAAAACTTTTCAGCAAGCGTTTCTTCCTTGAATGGGCCTGCCCCAAGCAGTTCTGGAAAGTGAGAAAAGCTGAGGTATGGAGGATTGCTTGACGTTACTAGTACTGACGTCAGTTAAATAATCCCTCAGCACCTCTTTGCCTTGCTTCTTCCAGGAATTCTCTTCTCTTTGTCAAAGTTCTGCAAGTCTTAAATTTGGGGCGAAATTATCAAATGTCAGCCATGTGTGTACTAAAGACCTGTTGCATCTCCTTTCCAAGCAAAAGTTTAGGAAGACGTAGGTTATTTCTCATTTTAATAAGATGATTATTTTTGCATCAAGAGGATGTATTTATTTGTCATACTTGGTATCCTAGAAAAATAACCTTTTTTCACATGTCTGTAGAATCTGCTGCTTGCTGTAAAAGCTTCTAGTGAAGAACAGATTTGCAATGCATGTTTTTAAAATACATTTTTTTTGAGTACCTTCTGCTGAGAATCCCTCACACCAGACTAAAGACGTGCTTGTCTCTATTATAAATATTTTGTGTTTAAAAAAAAAAAAAAAAGAATTGCAGTACTTCCATTTCATTGCTGTTAGTGTATGCTCTTGAACTACTGGTCCGTGTGCATTAGGTTTCGTTGAGTTTGAAGGAACATGTGAAGAATGCTCTCAAATTAATAGGATGTTTTCTTGTAACAGCTGAGAGATTAGTGGCTCTTGGACCCATCTTTTATTCACAAGCCCCTTGAGCTGTCCTGCTGCAAGAAGTCCTCCCTAACCAGGAAAACCTCTTGAGGTGCTGGAGCTCTTGGCTTCTCTGTGCAGGCAAAGGTTTGGGGTGTTAAGTGGCACGGACCAAAATCACCTTAAGAACACAGAACACAGTTTGAGAGAGACGGGGCTGTGGTCAACTTAAACCAGAGGTGGATTTGTTTGAACCACTGAGCACCAGCAATGGATAGTGCTTTATATTCCAATGGGAAGAAATATAAACAGTAAAAAGACATGGAAGTGCTGCTGTTCTGGATGTTTAAGAATAGCTCAGGAAGGAAAAGATGGCATTTACATTTTGGACATTTCACTGGACAAACGTTTTTTAAAAAAACAACTGTGACTTATTTCTGAGTATGTCCTGATAGCATATCTGTTTGTATATTATGTAAACTATTTTAGTAATAATTAAAAATAAATTTACTTGTTTGTTTTATAAGCTGTTTTAAGAGTTGCCCATTGACTTTCTCAAGTGTTTTGGTTTTTTTACGTTTAAGATTGTTCCTTTTACCTTTGACCAAATACAGATGCCTAAAATACAACCTTTTGCAAAATTTAGAACTTTCAAGAAACTTGAGTGGGGTGATAGATACTGGGATGCAGATGCATGTATTTGATGATACCAGGGCTTTTCTCTAATGGGCCGCAGTTCAGGGAATTGCCATAGCTCTGAACTGTCTTTTACTTGGTGTTCCTGTACTATTCCTCAGTTCTGATTTCAGCTGGAACTAATAAGATGTGGTTCACTTGTTTCATTAGTCCAATACAAGAGTCAGCAGCTGACAAAAGGGATGACTTCATTCTTGTTCCTCTTCTATGTTCCTGTACCTCTGCCGCTGCAAACAAGTGCACTGTGAATGGACTAAAAACTAGCTTAGGAAAAAAGTGTATACTTAGTAGAATTGGCAACCACAAAAAAGAGGCCAAGTTATGACATGAAGGCAGGAGATTCCATGATCTTATACAAATAAAACATATGTAAGCCAGGGTATTTTCTGTTTAGAAAACTGCCCCTTGCCCCCCGCTCCCCCCCAGATTATGGGGTGTTAAAGAGCTATGTTCCCATTTCAAGACAAAATAGGAGGGTGCCCAAAAACTAAGACTTAATGTTCTCCTTAATGTCGTACGAGACAAAGGAGAATCACGTTTTTTTTTTTTCCTTTTGTTAACTGTAAGGAAAGTGAGGTGTACACTGCTTAGTCTGGAAAAATAAATTAAAACCAAGATGCTGTATACAGTAGCCCCTTCTGGACGAGGGGGAAGGCTCAGGATTAGAAGACTGTTCCTGCTCTTGACTTGGTAGGTGCTTTTTGTAGCTGTTTGTGGATTTGTCCTTAAAAGGCTCTCATTAAATATCCACAGGTACTTAATGTAGATCTCATTAAGTAACAACTCCTCAGCCAGAGGTGAAGAGTAATGTCTGTCTGTGTTGCTCACAAGCAGCTGATTACTGTCCTCCTTGTATAATTACTCATTGCCTGCAGCAAACAGCCATTTGATGTTTTCCAAACTGTAAAATTGGCTGCTTCTAGAGAAATCTCATGTCTGAAGCTGAACTGTCCTTAGCTGTCAGCAGCTCAGCAAATGTCTGTGACAGCAAAAATGTGCTTATAGAGAGCAAAGACGCCAGGCCTGGCCTTGGGACTGCGAAGGGGATGTTTCTTGTTCTGTGAGCTTCCAGCATACAAGCTTCGGGCAGGACATGATCTTTGGGGAGCAGAACCAGCTATGCACCAATTTGCAGACAAAATTTCCAGCACTCTGCAAAATTGGACTGGAAGATGCAGTCAAACTGCCCCTTGGGTTGTGAGCAGAAGGACACCTGCAGCTGGTGAGAGCCCCCTTGTAGGTGGCCAGCTCCAAGGGAAGGCAGAGTATGGCCCCCCTTCTGCTACTCCTGCTGTGGCCTTCATGCAGCTGGAGGATGGCAATACCCATATTGCCTTCAGCAGTGGATGTTGTAAAAGGGACCTGGAACAATGCACAGCCCTGTCTGTTGTTACCTTGTCTCTCACACCCTGTTCTGAGTCACGTTGCGCTGAGCAGTGGAGTTTTGAGCATGCTAAGCAGGTTTGTTGAAAGGACTAATTTTTTCCCCCTATTTTTTCACACCAACAAAAGCATTTGCTCATTTTCACAAATTAAAAAAAAAAATAGGTTATGGTTTTCATATACTTCTTTGAAAACTGATTTGAACTAATAATCAATTCAGCTCAAACTGAGAGCAAAAGGCAAGATAAGCTCCATGTTAAGGTAGAGATAAGAGTATTTGATGGATAGAATACGGCCATACACACCATCTGCAGTGCAATCACCAGCATGCTGTATTTAGGAAAAAAAATAATCTGGTCTTGGAGGTGTGTAATGATATATGAACAACTTGCCAGATTCTGTGCTAAGACCCTGTAGCACAGCTGGAAAACTATGAGAAGAAATCTGAGGTGATCCCTTTATTTTATAAGCCCAAATCATGCAGAGAACAATTTTTCATGATTGTTTCTGCTGTAAGATGAACTGCAAAATTGTACAAGTATGGAGAAGGCGGGTGGGGGTGGTCCTGTAGTCCTCACAGCTGTCCTATGTCCTGCTTTATTGTCTACTCCTGACAGTTGGATTTATAATTGAATGTCTGGACAACCTCATTCCATGTCCAACAGGTGGAAGCACCCTTCCCCAAATTCCTCTGTGGCTCTTGGGAGCCGTGTCAGTCAAGGAAAGGGGGGGAGGCAGTCTGTGGGGCTAGAGCTGATCTTTCGTCTGCAATAGCCAGCTGCCCCTTTCTAATTTTGGAAGGGGTGTGCAAGAGTAGTATGGAGTGGAAAACTTTCCAAACCTCTCTCTTAAAGCTGCAATAACCAAGTTAGCGTAAGATGAGATTGTGGCTCTTTGCTTTTAACTTACTATTCGCCTCCATCCACCCCTTCCAGTGCTTGTGCAGTGCTTGCTGCAGTTACCTCTGTTGCTTTGCAGTTTAGTGAGCAGTTCATCAAACTGGAGTTTGTTCGATTCTCCCCTTTCTCTCAGCTGTGGCTGTCTGCAGGTAAACAGTTTCTTTATTTCTAATCTTAGAGAATTTCACAAGATTATTGTATTTTGCATAAGAATGTCTTTCTCTTCTCTTTTGGTGTGATGTTTGCCTGTCAGAGCTTCACACCCATTGGTAAGGAATCTTTGAAAAGTAAGCGAAAGCTTTACCATTAAGTTCCACTGACAGATACAGAGAATAAATAGAAGCCATATAGAAGCAAAAACAGTAGACAAACATTGCCTTTTAATTTTATTTGACTGACTGAAATTTTTTTAATGTTTGAGAAAATCCTAATGTGATGCCTTGTTTGCCTGAAGGTGAAAAGGAGAAGCATAAAACTAGATGAACTGCTTCCAAGCAGAACAGGGAAGCTATATTTAAAAGCATAATTAAAGAGGTAGTGCATTACCAAAGTGCTGAATAATTTAAATAGGCTGCCAATCCAGCAATATTAAGCACTAAATTTAAGCAAACACTAGGTGATGACAGGGAACTTAATAATTTAATTTGCCCTTGTCTGCGATCAGGGCTCCCATCCACTGTAGTAATACTGTTTTCATTGACTGAAATTGTTGTTGTTACTGTTATTCTTACTTACAGTCTTCTGTACTTGTGAGGAGCAGGTTTCCTCTTTGAGGATTCAGGAAGGAATTAGGCACTGCTTACCACTTTTTTCCCATCTTGTCTTTTGGTATTCACATATTTTTTCCCTCATCTGGCAAAACAAAATCATTTTCAAAGATTCAACCACTGACATCTCAAGCTTCCCTCGTTTCTAAGAAGGTACGCTTACGCTGGAAAATATACTCTGTAATTAGTGTATGTAAAAGAGCAAAATGAAGGTTAAATCCTGTAATTGTAGCATGATGAAGTTCAGTATTGCCTAAGCTTCGCAGCTGTAATGGTCTCTCAGTGTCTAGGGTGTTTTTGTATGGTGTTCCCATGTTGGAATAATTTATATGGAAAATGTTGACCATTCACAAGAGGAGAGGCAATGTCAAAACTGTTTAATCATTTTAGTTTAAGAAAAAAAAGGGGAGGGGGGGAAGCTCCAATAGTTTTAAATGTTCCTTCAGTGGTTGGAGTAGGTAACTCTCCACCCCCATGCTCCCCCAAGAAATTTGGCATCTGTACTCAACCATACTAATGACTGAAAACCAGACTCTGGCGAGGTTGTAGACAAGCCCTGAAGGAGACATTCCCAAAATAACTGTAGGAAGAATGTATTTTTTCCTATTCTAATAACTCTCCTTCTTCAGTGGAAATAATTTTGATATAGCTGGATAACATCTTGGACCTATTTTTGAAATGTGGGTGGTTTTAATGCATCTCTGGGGTGGAACCTATGAAACAGACAGTATACTAATGAACTCTTCCGGGTTTATAATTACTGTTAAAAGTGAAATTAAGCTGGTGGTATTCAGTCATCTCTGTGAAGTTTTGCAAATGTTATTTAAACTTAAATTTGGCAACTGGAAGGCTGTAACCAGAGCCGCTTTCATTTTGAAAAAAAAAAAAAAAAAGAAATTAAATAATTTTTATAAAGATGACTTAGCTACGAATACAAATGACTAAAAGTGGTGCCCTAGTTTCGGCTGGAGCCGCTTCAGGAATGCCAGCATCAGCACTGGCGCGGCCCTGCTGCGGTGCCGCGTCCTGTTCCTGCCCCGAACCCCAGCTCTGCCACAGCTCCGCATCTTCACACCGTTTGCATGCGGACTGGACCGGCACGTCAGGGCTGCACAACCGTGGGAAGGGAAAAGAAAAAAAAAAAAACAAAAAACTTTGAGGAAAATCGGGGAAAATGTCATTTTCCTGAGATTGAGGAAGGGTCTGGGGCCCAGAGGAGTGTGAGGACTCGAGCCTCCCCGGGCCCGGGGAATGACAGAAGGCCCGCGGGGGGGGGGGGTGACAGGGGGCCCGGCAGGTCTGCCCACCCCGCCCCGAGGCCGGGAGCCGCCGGCGGCCGCCTCGCCCGCAGCCAGGCGCGGCGCTGCGTGGGCTTCCCAGGCACCATGAAAGCTGCGCTCGGCCGGTGCCGCCCTCAGCCTTTCCCGCCGCCCGGGTGCACCTGCAGCGCGGCGCCGGGCTCCGCTCCTCACCTCAGCCCGGCCGCGGCTTCAGCAAGGTAGGCAGGCAGGCTGCGGGGCCTGCGTGGAGGCGCCCCGGGGGAGAACTGCGGCCCGCGGAGGCGGTGGGGCAGGGTGGGGAGGCCGCGCCGCACTCAACATGGCCGCCGCCGGGGCTGAGGCGCGGGCGGTGCGGAGGGGGAGCGGCGGGGCGGCGCCATGGTGGGAAGGTCGCCGGCTGGCCGGTTCTCGCGAGAGTTTCCCGGTCGCTCCCGCCCTGCCCCGCGCCGCCGCTCTCGCCGCCACCGCCGCTCCGTGTCAGTCGTTGGCCGGTAATGGCGGCGGGCTGGCGCCGCTGAGGGGCTGCGCGCCGGCAGGCAGCGGAGCCGAGCTCGGGGCGCCGCCAGCTTCCGCCGCTCTTTTCTCTTCTTCTACGGGATGTGCCGGGACCTGCCCCCGGAGCGGCGGGTGTCGATCGCCGCCGCCGCGACCAGGTGAGGAGGCGCCGGGAGCGGCCCGTGCCGCCGCCCCAGGCCGCGCTCGGCCGGTAGCTGCCGTCCCGCTAGGAGCCGGGGAGCCCAACGAGGTGGACCGGGGCGGAGCCGGCGGCGGGGGCCGGGTTGGGCCGCTCGCGGGGGCTTGGCGGGCCCGGCCGGGGGCCCGGGGTGCCGGCGGCGGGCGGTGCTGCCGGCTGTCACTTGGCTCGGCCTCTGCTGCTGCCGCCGGGCTCCGGCGTCCTTCGCTTTCCCCGTTAAGTCTCCGTCTCTTTCTAGTTTTAATCTGTTTTCTACTGCTTGTTTTATGGGGATAGCAGAGGAAGGGAGAAGGTGGGGGAGCTCTGGTTTCGCTGCTCTCTTTCGCCTTGTACGGGGAGAAGCGCCGGAGCGGGGTGTTCCGGTGAAGCTGTGCTGGCTCCGGCTCCTGACGTGCCCCCCGAGCCCGGGCGGGACGGGCAGCGCGCGGCAGGCTCCGCTCCCCTCGGGAAGCGGCCCGTGGTACCGGGGCAGGCTTGTGGCGGCGCGTTTAAAGTTTAAATGTGCGCTCGGGGTGTGCCCGCGCTGTGGGTGCCCCAGCCCGGGGAGCAGGGTCCGGTCGCTGTGTCTGCCCGCTGAACGTGCCTCTTGCTTCTCCCCGCAACAGCTGCCCAAGGGTTTTCGGGCTTCACTGGTGCCATTCATTGGGGCTGTAGTTGGCATAAAGGTTTTTATGCTAGTATGAATGTGGCTTTTTTTTTTTTTTCTTGTGGTTGTTGTTTTCAGTGATATAGTTCCTACTTTTGATTTAGCTTTTCTGGAATTTCTGTATTTGGATATAAGCTGTATCTCAGCAACTGAGCGTCTCCTGGCACACGGGGTATGTACCTACATGTAGAAGTTTATGTGTCAAATAACTTAATTTTGTAGGTGAATGTTCTAGTGTTGTGCACTTGAAAACCTAAAACTGATCATTAAGTTCTGTGTTTTGGTCATCTTAAACTACTTGATGGGACTACGGAGCATACAGGCTTGGAAACTCATTCAGGAGTGTACTGTGATCAAAAGCTTAGTACTTGTGAGATGAACGTGTGGAGCTGTAGGCAGTTGGGCGCTTGCTTGTTGTGCTGCATGTGAGCTCAGCGTTCTGTCAGGCTGTCGGCGTGAACAGGCTAAGGTATGTGATCTGCTCGCTCTCGTATGGTTCTGGTTGCTACAACAGTTTCATTAGGTAATGCTTTAGTTAATTAAATGCACCTAAGGGTGTGGCCACGCAAACACTGTAAACTGTTGAAGGCTTCTGTTTCTGTGAGTGATGCTGCCTTAAACAAAGATATGCTGCGTCCACTAAATAGCGCGACTTAATTTATGTAGCAGTGACACATTTCTGTAAGGGACCAAGGTACTGTGGAAATCATGTTGCTGATTGGCGTAGATCTTCTGGTAGACTCCCTAGGCTAGGTGTGGTGGTAACTGAAAGAACAAGACTTTAAAACTATAAAACATCTTTGAATGGTTTTGTTTTACTAAGCTTTGGGTTATAGCTTAAGTTTGCCACTGTAGCACTGGGAAGACTTTAGAGATGTAACAGTCCCAATATGGATGGTGTCCTTCATGTGTTGAAATAACTTTATCAGCAGTTTGTGCCACCATAGTAAAAGCGTCCTTTAAATGGATAAGAATCTAGTCTTGGAGTTGCTGCTTCTACTGTAACAGTTTTGTTGACTCGAGTATAATGAAATTTCCATATCTCCTTGTGCCCCTGTGCCAGGCATATTGCTGGTTTCTGCTAAGAAAGGTAGGTTGTATCAAACACACTTGCGGATAAAGTCACTTATGTGATTGTTCTCATTGACTTTAGCATGCTCAGATGAGGCCGTAGTCCTGTTAACAACTTTAAAGTTAAGCATGCTTTTGAAATAGGGAACGTTAATGCGCATAGTGCTGGATCTATTTGATGTTGCTGTGGTCATGGCAGTTGGGTGAAGCTACACAACATGAGGTGAGCGAGCATGATGGTTTGCTGCTGCTTCTCTTCCCCCACTCTGGCCAGTTCTGGCATTGACTGTGCAGCAGCCTGATTCAGTTTGATAAACAAGTAGAAAACTAACCCAAGAAAAAAAAGAAAAAATGAGTAATTTTCTGCTAGGTTAGTGAGTTTAACTGGGTTGTCATGCAGTCAGATGAGCACTGCATCTATCACAGAGGAGTGGCAAGATTGCTAGGGAACACAGGGAGGAAAATATGCATTCCTTCATCACTGACGAGTTGCTAAATCTGCTCAACTCTGCCTTAGAAATTTGTATCAGGAGTGTGACTTTTTTATCAGTACAGCAACACTGTTTGAACTGTGCTACTAATGTGCTTAAATTGACACAATTAATGCTATTCAAACCAATATAAGCTGTGTTAATATGAGAACAGCTATAGTGGTATAATCATGATAACAGGAGGGGTTTGGTATTGAGTCCAGAGAGAAAACTTTCCCAGTACAGCTAATATATTAGGCATGTTGCTGGATCAGAATGTCCAAGTGTAAAATTTATCCATAGATTTAAGCGCTTGGAGGATATATGTGTATAATGGTGCTAATGATAGGATAGACTTTAATGGACTACTTGATTGAGAATAAAATTACTTGTATGCAAAAGTTGAAATTTTTGTCAATATACTGGAGAAAGAATGGAGCAAATAAATTAACTAATCAATTATATTGGGTCTACTGAAACTTACTGAATGCTAACAGAAATTCTTTCTGTGTTTTAGCTTTGTAAGAACACTCCTCCCAGAGGGCAGAATTTCACACTAAGTGCGATCCTTGGCAGAAGAGTGTAAAAGTTTAAAAGGCACTTACATTTTTCTCTGATATTCTCCAGTCATATTAACGTGATATGTTGTGTTTGTTAATAGCATGATGCCTCGGGAGGAACTGTCATACTGAAACAGAAAAGTCTGGATTAGGGTTTAGGCACTTAAAGCATTTGATGAGGTGGAATGTTTTAAATATGAGAAAATATATTATTGCTGGTTTTAGCTAGTTCAAGGAAAAGCCTTCGCAGCAGTCCTGGTACCAGTCTTTGTAATGGCAGGTCAGAGACGGCACTGGTGGTCACCGTTCAGCTTTTTGTGGGGTTTGGGTTGGGTTTTGACTTGTTTTGGGTTTTTTTTATTTATGTCTCATGTTGTTACTGAGACATTTTTCAGACACTGCTTCTCAATGAGAAAGTGACATTTGGAACATTTTCCCTGAAGTTTTCATGCACTTTATTCCGCTTTGAAAGGAAATAGTTGACACAGCTGCAGCTGAAGTTGCTGCTCTGCTGTGTCCTTGGTATTGTTGAGCAGTTGAAATCTGTTGTCTTAGGTGCTCAAAATTGACAGGTCTGGTTCTTGTACTTGGCTGAGAGGATTGCCTGTAGGTTCTAAGAAGACTGCCTCACGGTGGAGTGTTCCTTGGGAGATGAAGGATACGGCAGATGCTGGCCTTTCGAAGACAGGACTTGTTGAAAAACTTGAGCATATTGTGCTGAATGGATTTATTATGGGCTGCAAGAATTGAAATCTTCTAATGTGCAGAGATAGCATGAGTGAACTTCTGTTACAAAGGCCAAGGAGACAAACTCAGGAGTATTTTTATTTGTTCTTGAAACTAGGGTATGTTGCTTGTTTTCTGTCAAAAATGCAATGATCTTTGAAGTCACAGAAAATGCAGAACTTCTGAATGGGTAGTCAAACCCTTGTGTGCATCTCCTCGATAAATGGATACATTCTCTGTGCCTTTGTACTCTGATTTCTTCATGAACAATGAATCAAGTTACGCTAGCTGTCACAACATCCATTTCAATAGATTTCCTGAGAGTACCTCCTAGCATGTGATGATGCAGCAGAGTAAGACATTCAATGCATTTTACTTTCAGTAAAACCACTAATCCATTTTTTAGTGACAGGTTTTTTTTTTTGTTTTTCATCACTTTTGCATCACTTGTGATGTATCAGGGACACTTTTGCAAGTTGCCATGTCTTTTCGTAGCAGAAGTGCGTTGGAAATGTCCATCCTCAGCATATGCTTGGAGAGAATCAGATTCTGTAATGTTTCATTTGTAGAAAAATCTTCACGATAGTTTGGGTGCAAATTTAGTAGCTGACTGATGCCAGTGATTTGATCTTAGAGCTCATCAAGTATTTTTATATTTTTCTACTATATTTCCTGACATTTGCTGGATGTATGACTCTCGATGTCATTTATTTTCCTGGTTAACAGTTAGAGGGAGTGATGTGTGCTGTGAAATTCTTTACTGCGTTTCTCTCTGCAAGTGTGTGGTGTATCCTGATTGCTCTTTTTTTCATTACTACCTGTCTAAAAGCTTTTTTATGTTTTTCTAACCTAAGACAGATAAAATTTTATTGGTATATTTCTTTTACTTTTGAAGTACTTTAGTTTTGCTTATTATTTTCCAAAGTAATAATGATTGGAATGTGAGTTCTTCTGGTATATTTACTGTTTGCACTACAAGACAAAATACTGAATATTATCTAAAATTTTACTTGTTCAGAGCAGTTAACATTCACAAGCTCCTTGGGCATTGTTGGTGTTTGTTATTTCCAGCTTTTTCTTGCATCAGCTTTACACAATTGTGACCATTGTCATTACATACAGCCTCGGTCAGGGGTGCAGTGCAATCTGGACTGATCAAATATTTCTAAACTGAATAGTATTAGCAACCAGTCAGATTAAATACCACCAAAACTGCCTGTAAAGGCACTCTGAATAGTATGAACCTTTTGACTTTTTAGCTCAGCACCACTTAAAAATCATGAGAAGAGAAATCCTCAGCTTTTGTAGCAGAAATAATTTTGGAGGAGCTAAGCAGAGCTTACAGACTCGAGATAGTATGGTGGAGAAGCGTTAAGATGAAGTTTGTGTCCGTGAAGCATTGGACAGTTGGACTTGTACTTGGATTTTTGAATATTAACTTCCTTTCAGAACCTTTGCCCCTGCAATACATTGTGTCTGAAGGCTTGTTGTGTAAATCTGCATTGAACGAAGGTGAGGGGAGGACCTGTCCGGTTCTGCAGAGTCGGCTGTAGATTCTGGAGGTGTGGCGCTTTTTTGACAAACACGTCATGCGTTTGTTTGTTACTCTGGAACTTGTCCTCAGCCCTGAGGAAGGTCAGTAAATCACCTGCATGTAATTGCTTTGAGAGACAGTTTTCTCAAAATATGTTGACGCCAAAAACCAACACAAAGTCCTAGAACAATGTATTGTGGTTATTTTTAGCTCTCATTTAAATGCGATAATGCAATATGGTAAAAGCTCAGATTGCAAAAAAATGAGTAGATAAAGGTATTTGTATTCCAGACTCAAGCATATCACCATGAATTGTATTCTGTGGTATTTGAGGAGACATGGAAAGTGTTTCTGGAATCTTTAAATAGAAATTCCATCACGTTCAGTGGGCAGGCTCAGAAGAATGGTTTGCTTGACTGGGTCTGATTGTGTCTGTCCACCTGCGTGTGTCTGTTATTGCCAGTAACGCAGAACTGGAGCTGTGTGGGCAAGAGCTCCAGAGGGTCTTTAGGCTTCAAAAGTCAACCTTCAATTATTTATACATGGAAACTTAAAATATTTTTGTAAACAGGAAAAAGATTCCTAAAACCTTTTATTTGTCTCTGTGCCCATTTCCCCCACGAACAAATTATCTGCACTGTGCGAGGTGTGGGTGCAGTGGGACACACTGGACCAGGGTCTGTAGACCCCAGTGGTATGTCCACAGGTAAGAAGGGGTGAAGGGAATGGTTCTTTTTTTCCCCCAGTCCCACTCACTCTCCTCAAGATAGTGGCTTCAAGCATTTGTTCTTGGGGAACAGCTGCAGATTACGATATGCGACAGCAGCTAGTACGGGACTGGGACTCATGTGGCTGTTCCCCAGTGTTTCTGTTCCTTCTCATTCAGCTTACATGGAGGTTGTAGCTTATGGTATGACATAGCTAAAACTAATAAGCAAAAAGATCCAAAAAGCTGCTTTTAGACCTTACCAGATTCTCAGTCCGCTTTGCTTTACCACGTAATCCCATTCACTTTTTGCCTGAATAAGGCAAGAGGGACCAAGGCTTAAAGAAAGGAAATAAGGCAGCAGTGCCATCATTGTAGCTTAAACTGTGTGAACTGCTGGTCTTGTGCGCTGTGTACCCACTTTGTAGCAAAACCTGCCACTCTGGGGATTAAGCATATAAGAATATCCCATAGAAGTCAATAATTTGTTCCTTTCCCTGCTCTTAGCAAAGGTTTGTCTTTTCTTTCATGGTANCTTCTCATTCAGCTTACATGGAGGTTGTAGCTTATGGTATGACATAGCTAAAACTAATAAGCAAAAAGATCCAAAAAGCTGCTTTTAGACCTTACCAGGTTCTCAGTCCGCTTTGCTTTACCACGTAATCCCATTCACTTTTTGCCTGAATAAGGCAAGAGGGACCAAGGCTTAAAGAAAGGAAATGATGGCACTGCTGCCTTATTGTAGCTTAAACTGTATGAACTGCTGGTCTTGTGCGCTGTATACCCACTTTGTAGCAAAACCTGCCACTCTGGGGATTAAGCATTTAAGAATATCCCATAGAAGTCAATATTAATAATTTGTTCCTTTCCCTCCCCTTAGCAAAGGTTTGTCTTTTCTTTCATGGTATCCCTTGTGTTTTAATAAGAGACTAACTCTTGAGGAATGCTGTTCCCTGTGCATACTGGGCTTTTTTTGCAAAACCACTAAATGTTAGTGAAAATAACAGTGGGTGATCTCTTGCTCACATTCTCTGCCTTCTCTGAATCCGTATGATTCAGTTTCCTCTCCCATTTCCTTGTTTCAGTGCCATGACTTCTGAGTTTCCTCTTTCCTTTTCTTACTGAGGCTGTGCTACTAAGAAAAAAGTCATACTGAGGGTACTTGAAAAAACTTCCCAATTGGACTAGTATACCAGTTTCTTTTCCTTTTTGCTGCTCTCTGCTGGTTTTTCAAAAGTACCTTCCTGTCTTTCTCAGTTCTCTTCCTTTTTATATCCTGCTTCTCTCACCACTTTTCTTTCTTTTTTTTTTTCCCCATCCCTGTTTTTCATCTCTTCACATTTTTGTGCACCTTTACTAGTCAAAGGTACACATACTTTCATACCTTCCAGGCCTTTTAAAATCCCGTCCTCTTAACTCTGTTGACTTGTTACTTTGTTATCTGCTGTACCTTTCAATGCCATCCTTGGTATGTTTGGTAGTAAATGTAGTGCTGGTTTATAGTCTCCTGCTTATTTATGTAAGCTATAGCAATAGAAGGAAGTTATCTTAGTAATCGGTGGGAATTGAAAGGCTTGTGGGAATCAACATCATTTGTAGGTAGGTTTTGAAAAGCTGATAAATTTTCCCCAGCCTTCCAAAGGAAGGGGAGAGGGACATCTAAAACCCAAACCCTTGTAGTTACAAGGATTACATTGCGACTGAAAGCTACGGCGGTGTTGCCCTCCTGAAACTGTAGACAGCTCCAGAACGCTTGGTTCTTACGTGTTGGTTTTTTTTTTTTTTTTTT
>VZTO01013954.1:0-41905 GCA_013400615.1 Syrrhaptes paradoxus
TAATCTGCTCCTGCTTGTGGCAGATGGCACATGGGGCAAGAGTCAGGGGCTGTGGCTTGGTAGGTTCAGACCAGAGATTTGGAGAAACCTTCTCGTGTAGGCAGTTTGTGCTGCATGGGAACAAGGTGTGCAGAGACAGTGTGCTCTGCCATCCCAGTGTTCAGGACTTGGATAGGTAAGGTCCCAGCTGACCTTATCTATTATTGATGATAGACCTGCATCAAGGAAGATGAGGATGGATTGTACGAGCCCTAGAGATCCCTTCCAAACAACTTTTCTGCAGTGTTTTGACTATCAAAATAATATCAAAGGCTGGACCTGACAAAGCAACCTGTGCAGATCAAACTTTCTAGGGCAGACATTACGAGGTAGCTTATAGAAACAGCTGCAATTGTGTGTGCTAGCATTGCTGCAAATGGTCCTTTTAGTGGTTGATCTGGACTTATTCATAGGAGTGTAAGTGGTGTTAGCCTAAAACTACAAGTGGCAATTTAAGAGTAGGGAAATGGGAGCCATGGAGTGTTCTGGGGACTTGGTAAAGGCACTGATGGGAGAAGCTGAAGGAGCAGAAGAGAGGTGTTTCACCTTTCCAGTCATGACNCACAATGCAATCAAAAAGTGTTCTGTTAGCTATTATTTTGAAATATTGTTTTAATATTAAAAATATATTTATTACATATCATGCTTGACTTGACTGCCTCATTCTGTTTTCTCAGCACAGCAAATGTCTTTTCCATCAGGTTTCTGTAGCAGATAGCACATTTTTGAGCCTCTCTGTAGCTACTTGTTTAGAAGCTGCATCTGTTTCTTCAAGATGTGCTGGGGGAAACTCTCACGTAAATGTTTTGTAGAAGATTAGATCTCCCCAGCCTTTAAAATCTGCTAATCCTGGTATTTTGCATGGGAGAAAAGCACTCTGTTCTTTTATGAAGAACCCGAAAATGCTGAGGGAGCAGGGTTGATGGGAACACCCATCATGTCTGACATACCAAAGCAGTTTCAGGTCCTGAGCTGATGTCTGCCCATCCCATTGTCACCCTGCAAAGGCAACAGTAGTTTTCAAACCCTGTTTAGGCTGTAATGGGAACCAAGTAAAAACCATGAAGAGGACATTTGAGTAACAGTGAGGGTGTCTGAAAAAACAGACTTTCTTCCAGCTATAATAAACAAGCCAGCTCAAACAACCAGAGCAGAATGGGTGGTGGCTTCCCTGCGAGGGATGCAGCTAGGAAGGAAATCCTGTATGGCTGTGTAAATATACTGACAGCCCGTGTGTCGCAATGAAGAGAGCAGCTTTACCGAAAACAAACAGTACGAGAAGAAAGATGATGTTGCAGCATGTCATGGAACTGCTGTGTTCCAGCACGAGCTGTGCGTATGGTATGTAAATCAAGTTGTAAACACAGGACTGAGCCCCCTTGGATAGAAAATGATGTAATAAATACTGCTGTAATAGATATTATAGCAACAGAAAATGCTGTAATAAATATTGCTATTCCTGAGAAGGTCCCAGGAGGAAGTCTGTCTTTCATATATTTATGTGACACGAGGTTACCCTTCATCTGTCATTAGAAACAGAATTAGTCACCCATTGGAGTGCTTCTGAGTGTATGTTTAGGTCTTCGGAATAAGCAGCTTGCTTTTATGTGTTGGTTTAGAGCATTATTAACAGCCACTATTTGTTAGACTCAAATTTATATTCTTCCCCTACAGACTGGATGGGGTTTGTGTATGTGCTGCTGCAAATTGTTTAATTTGGAAATATGAAATTGGAAGCAAAGGTCATAGAAAGCCAAAGGGGTGACAGGTGCATTTTGCAGAAATCTTGAAAGTTTTTTCAAACTTTGTGGGTTTTTTTGAGTTGGAGTTAATGCTTTTGAAAGTTTTCTTGTGAAATGGAATTTTTGAGAAATGCCCTTTTCCAGTTGAAGGGTCAAGTTTGTGACTTGGGTCATTTCTGCTTCTGTTGGTCCCTCTGGAATTAACCAGAGAATGGACAAAACCCCAGTCTGTCAAAAGTTTCATGGAGTTTGAAATGTTTCCATGTTAATGAAATGGTAATTTATGAAGAAAAACTATTTTCCAGATTATCTTCTGATCATCTCCACAGAAGGTTTGTGGGTTTTTTTCCAAATAAATTCCTTCTGTGACTTACTAAAGGACTAACATGTTTTCTGCCAATACTCCTTTTGTTTATGTGATCTCTTGTGTCTTATGCATGGTTCTTTTGATGTGCAGGTAAATGTGTATCTAAACTTCTCATTTGATAGGTGGGTAAATAATTTGTTGTGATCTTTTAGGATGTAAGCTCAAAGTACCTAACCCAGGCCTCCCTGAAAAGACAAGGGAGAGTGTACATTTCCACCCCATGACCCTCAGCCCTTGAGCTTGCAACTCCGAAGTTTATAAGAATATTATTTGTATTAATGAAGAAAGAATAATTTCACATAGGTGAGTAGTTATGCAACTGCAAAATTGGTTGTTTTGCAAATGCTGTGTATAGATGCAAGGATGAATATGCTCGTGGACATATTAAAATCAGTAGAAGGACTCCTTCTAGTTCACTGGGCACATCATCAGACATTAGGCAACTGTATTTGCAAAATGCAGCTCAGCAGTTTCATATTGACTTGTCAAATTATTACAAAACCTGAGCTGAAAGAATCCAGAAATCATAGATAAAAACATGTGTTTTGACAACTTTGTCCAATTCACTTTTCACCAGCACAAGATGTAACGGCACAGAACACAGGTCAGTGCACTAATAGTGCAGAGAGTCAGTGTTTCCTGAAGGAAGGAGCAATAACATCAAGTTTTGATCAAAAAGTTCAAAATTTCTTGAGCATATATCTTGAATATAGAGAGCAAACCCATGGAGAAAAGCTTTGAGCCTGTGGTTTAGTGTGGGAAGCAAAGTTGTTTCATAAATTTGACCAGGCTCATGCCTCAGCACTTATCTTCCTTTGATCACACAACGGGGATTTGTTTCCAGAAAGGCCTCATGTTTCATGGTATGCCCGTTGCGGTTTTATGCCCCTGAAGTGCATCTTAACAAAACAGTCATGATGAGGAAAAACAATATCCTTTCATTTGGAGCTTAATTACATGCTCTGATAATATCTATTTTTCCCTTCCTCTTCATTCATAGCAGATGAAGAATTTATTTTCGCTTATTTTATTTTATCTTTCATTGAACAAACACTTCTTTCAAAAATATTTTCGATGTTCTGTTTACCCTAGACAGGCAACTCTAAATAGCCGAGCTGCTCAGATGGAGCTGATTTTCTGCTTAACAAAGAACAACCAAAGAAAAATGAGCAAATGCCATGGTTCAGCAATTCTAGTGCTAGGAGAATGGTCCTGAGCTTTCAGTCAAGACCTTATGTGTATAAAGCTGTGTACACCAACATGGGTATTTCCAATTCCTAGGATACAAATCCAGAGCCTTGACTGATCTTGGTCATACCCTAGTACTGTCCTAACTTTATGATCTTTTAAACTACCAAAAAGTGTTGTTTCTGGAGAGAAAAGAATGACAAAACACATGAAAAATGGATGTGAGTAGATTGTTTTCTATTTTCTCAAAAAGTCATGCCAAGCTTCACACTGTGGTTTAAGTGACTTAATAAATTATAGTGTAGCTTAATGTTATTTCAAAGTAATTTTCTGCACTGTAAAGGGTGCAATGAAAAAAATGCCTATACCATTTCGTGTATGCTAGTACAGTTGTAATTCTGCTTGGAATTTAGCTTTTTTGGTGAATCCAGGAAGCAGAACTCTGATTTCTGATTTATATTTACTTTCATTTATGTTTTACCTGCAGACAGTTGTTAGTGCATTGAATGATCCATTTGTGAGGCACATGGAAAACTTTGTTGTAGCTGATCCAGGATCGGATTTGTAGTTTCCTGAAAGGGCTACCCAGCAAAGCCAGCAATTAATCAGGACATAGTACAAGTTGCAGTGGGAGCATCATCTTGGGAATGAGTTAATGTTTTCCCTTGTTGAGGGTGAATGGGGATGAAGGAATGGTTTCTTGGTTTCCATCTGGTTTGTTGCGCTCAGAGCTTCATAAATCTCTCCCAAAATAAATAAGTCCAGTTTGATAGCAGAGGGCAGTACTGTTACTTTTGAGCATATGGTGACTGAACCCGTACACATGGTAAATAGACCCATCAAGTGATGAGTGGTAACAAACCTCAGTAGTCCAAAAACACAGATTCCCAATCTCTATTTTCTAATAACAGGCCACTGATGGTCAGTCAAGGATTCTGTACAAGCCAGTCTTGTCACTTCTGAAATGCTGGTTTTGTTTTGTAGGAGTCACTTGACTCTGTCTACTACAGTAGGATTTTGCTACTTGTTTTTTAAACTAGACCCTAAAGAGATGTTCTTTCCTATAATTTGAATTCATGGCTGAACTAATGGGTAACCTGGCCCCCCTTGTGAACATCCCAATGTCAGTATTTTATGGATCTGAGAGTTCAAGTCACCATATTGTTTCTTGCTCTAGCAACTAAAGTATAAAGCTAACAAAGCAAAAGCTTAACCCAGAGCAGCACTGTCATACGTTAGCTGCCTCCAGAGGTGGAAGTTCTCAATACTGTACAGACCACAATTAAAAACAGATGCACCATTGTTTTGTATTTGCAGAATACATCTTGGTGGATGCATACATGCGTGTATATGTATATATACATGCATACATATGCACATACTCTTTCACGATGCAGCTATGAGAAATTTTTCTGTAGAGTGTCTTGCAATTAAAAAATCTAGTAAGGCTGAGGTTCTCCACAGGTCAGCTTGTAAATAGTCTTGCTGGTTTTGCTGTAGAAGAAATGTGGGTATATGTTGCTTATCATGTTTGACATTTAGACATAGCTTACTCCTGATGTATAACACCTGCTACTGCAAAACAAATTTCCTAAAGTAACAAATCTGAACTGTTTCCACCATTTCATCTCTGATTAACTGCCCTTTATTAACCTCTGAAACTGATTGCTGAACAGGGCACTGGTCTCTTTCTCCCTCATCAATACTCAGCTGAGTATACTTTTTAAATTATATATTGTACCACAGCATCCCAGGAATGGGGACAAGAAACTAAAGCTGTCTAATAATAGGAGCTTAATTTCTGAAGGCATCATTTCTATGGTAAATACATGGTTTGCATTATGACTTTTTTCATGATCTGATTCCTAGAAATAGTATATTAGTGCTACTGATTCATCCTCAAATTTCAGGGCCAGAACTATGGTCAACAATCACATTTGCAACAGCGTGTTCCAAGTATTTTACAAACACAGAAAACATATAGGGTTTTTTTCTTTCACGTCAGGCTGATGTGTGCAACCTTCATCTGCATACCTGGTACCATTGATCTTTTTCATTTCCTTCTGCTACTAGTAAGTAGTTTTTGTTTGTGTTAGGATGCTGTCTTACACACACGTGCAGTGATAACTTTGTCCCAGGGGCACAGTACCATTGAATTCAATGGTACTTGTGGTTATTGCTTGTGGTTGTAAAAGATGTTGGTTTGTATGTGTGTCTGCAACGGTGAAAGATTAGATTAGAACTGCTGTGGATGTTGTGCCTCATCTTGCTTTCATATGACAGTTTCATAAACCAGGGGGTCTCCATTCAAACCAAAAGCTGCTCCCTGGAGTAAATGCTGTTTGAAAACAGAGGCGGCTCTTTCCCTATGGATTCTTCATTTCTGTTTGTAAAGGGTTGTGAATATCTGGGTACAATTTGAAATCACTGATAATAATGAAAGGCACCAGATTTCTGTAGGGTGATAAGGGCTGTTTATATGTGGATGTTGTACTCTGCTCTGTCCTTTTTACTTAAAAGTTTGAAGACAGATGGCTGTTATATCTGTTGTGTAGTTGCGGGGGGGGGGATTTATATGGAGAAACTACATTTGGGGAGGAGAGGACAATTTCCAGAGAAGCTTTGAATGTATGGTAACTAGCTGGGATTAGAAATCACTCTGTTGTTTCAATACCATCATAAAGAGAAAAAAGGATTTCCTAGAGTGGTGTCCCCCCTCCCCCCCCCCGTTGTTTACTACTTAGATGCATTCATTTTTTAAAATTAAAGTGTAGGTGGAAAAGGTGACACTCTTGGTATGACATTGCTGACACAGAACCTCAGTTGACCACTTCTCAAATTCTCTGTTATAGTTTTCCCATCACCTCATGTTATCTGCTGCTCAGAGCACCCTGGAAAGTTTCCATTTGAGAAATAAAAATAGAAAAGATCATTAATAAAATGATCCAGTGGGCTCAGAGCTAGTATACTGTAGCTGGCTTAATGCATCTCAGATAGGCTGTGGTCATCGACTGCAGGAGGTCTTGTAGCACATTTGCTTGTCTAGGCTTCTTTGTGAGAGGGAAAAGACAGGAGCTCAGCTAATGTACAACAAGCCCTGGTATCTTCAGTGGCTGGCCAAGTCCTTAGTGTAGATTGGCTGTGAACTTTGCAGAGCGAATTGACCTTGAACGCATATGCAATGGCAAGACGGCGTAACCAAGTAGTGTAAAATCCAATAGCTTTGCTCCCTGTGGTGTTGTTTAAAGTTTTTACTTGGTTTGGATTTGTTTATGGGGCTGCTGCCTCTCTGTTTTGCGCTGAGACATCAAATGAATTCCCAGCAGGTCAGCTGAGGGTTTTAGCTTTTTATTGGCCCTTGAGGTTCAAGTATTTGCTATCCTCCTCCCAAAGTTCAACTGACCCTCGTGCCTGTGATAAAAACCCCACAGGAGAAAGGTTTTCAGGGTTGATGTAAAGAGTCTAGGGAGACAAGATGAATATTCAAGTATCATAGTAGCTGTGCAGACCAACTGCAACGCTGGACCACTGTTGTTGACTCACTTGCACCTTTTACTGATTTGAAAGAAAAAGTTGGGACTCTAATTTATCTGATGGAGGACAGACTGGACTTCAGTTGTTTGAGGCATTTTTATCCACTTGCAGTCTTACTGACACTAGCTGTAACTTCCACTGTCCATCAAGCAATAGCAGTGATTTATTCGTATTTATTTGCTGTAAGGAAAGAAAGATCTCTGTTACAAAAGGAACAGTTGGTAACCCAGACTAACAGGGTAAATGTGATCCCATAACCTTCTATGCCCCATGTGTGATCAGCACAGGCTGAGAGGAAGTGCTAAATGCTTTTTCAATTTTTAAAAAAATGTTCTCATGTGCAGGAAATAGAGAAATATGTCCTTGTGTACCTTTTGGAATGCAGATTGTCTCCCCTGACCCACGTTAATAAAAACGCTAGCATCTTGGGGGAGGAGGCGGATGAAAATTGCAGATCTTTTCAGTTTGCCTTTCCCAGCTGGTCCTTCTTCCCTCGCTGACTGTAGTGCAATGAATTAACAAAGAATGTTAAAGCATGCAAAAAAGATGATACTTGTTTTATCCTGGAATTTAGTTTTCTTTTCTTAATTGCTTAAGAAGAAAACATTAATTTTTTCTGTTTACATTTGATGTGTAGTACCGTGGCCAGTGAACTCAAAACCATGGCAGAAATTTGGAGCATGATTTTCAGAATTGCTTGTTATCTCCAAGTTGGGGTCATGTGAGTGAAAGCTGCAGGCGTTTAGTACATCTGAATGTCAAATTTCTTTCCTTTTCCATGCAAACATTGATGGCTCGATGTATTTCATGTGCCTGTACATAAGCGTGTGCAGATGTGGTTGCCTATATGTTATGTATATATAGGTCTACCCTCTACCCAGAACTTTTACCCAGGTCATTATTTGTGTGTATTACCTGATATAATGAGGTAATGTTCTTCTGTCCAATTAAGTGATTATATATTGAATTTTTTTCCCTACTTTTCTTCCACACCCCTCCTCCTTTTTTTGTAATGTTTTGAGTCAGTGTGTTTATTTTTAGCCTGTCTTCCTTGATGTGGGCATAGTTATGAGGTGCTGAGGATGTTGGCCACTTTATAGTTCTCATCCAACAAAAATGGAAATTGAAAGCCATTGCTTGATTACATTTCTCAAATTGTTTGACATACCTTGTCAAGATGAAGGGGTGGCTTTAGTTTGTTTTATTGTTTCTGGCAGGTGGCAACAGTTCTTTAATTGATGTATTTTGGCTTGGCAGCTAGGCTGCCTAATGCATGGCAGGCACGGAGGAGGATGGCACCGCGCTGGCAGCAGAGCAGCTCCAGCATCACAGCAGGCTGTCTGCACTCAGTGATGTTATGCTCTTGAGCAGCAAACGAGCCCTGGGAGCTCCCCTGTGAGCAGGGAGATTCCTAATCCTCTTCTCACTGCAAGCGAACCTGATTCATTCCAGATGTACACAGATTTGATGACTCAGAGAGCTGCTCTCTTAAATTGGGATTTACAGCACAATCTTGTGGAAGACCTGAACTCTTCTCCAGCCTAAAATCAGAGTTTAATTGGTGTGTGAGTTTTGTGTAGGAGCAATTACAGTGTGTTTTAGAAAGTGGGTTTTCTTTCTCTGCTGAGGAAAATGTTGTTATAAACATCATTTTGTTATGATTTGTTATGTTCAACAGGTGAGTGATAGCTTTAGAAAGGAGTTACACAAACCAATGGTGTTTATTTTGACATTTTTTGTGGGTTTAGTTTTAAACAGGATTTCATTATGAGGTTTTTTATTATTGTTTAGTAGGAAGGAGAGCATTCTTGGTTGTCTTGACTTTATGTGAAATCTCAAAGTGCTGCTTGTACCAATTCAGAGATGATTCTGTAGCATGCGTTATGTTTAGTATCAACCCAGCATAAGATAAATATCTTGTAATTTTCCTTTGCTTACTGAAGCAATGCTTCCAGATCTTGCAAATGGATTTGATAGCTGTTGATTAAGTTTTGAAGAGATTGCAAGAAGTGAGATTATAAAGTTCCTGAGAAATAATTCACTGTAATAAATGGGTTTGTTTCTTTGCTTCCACATATGCACTTTTGATTATTAGAAAATCCCAGCAGATTGTTCAGTATTGTCATAATTTGTCTGCTTTTCAACAGTAAACATTGAAGTTGGGGCCAAAAGGTTAAATGCTTCCAAGTACTCTCATATAGTTGTGCCATTAATTTGGTGTATAAGGAGCAGCAGCTCAGATTATTTGGAACTCTCAAACTAGTTTTGCAGTCAATCCTGCACTGTGTATGCTTTTGCAAATGTTTATTTGCATTCATTCATGATGCATAGCTATTATTTTAATTCAGTGATTCCCTTGGTGTTCCACTGACAGAAGGTGACGCCAGCATAAACACCCAAGGAAAGATTTGTCACATTCAGGGGATGGTTGCTATAATTTTTAAACATTGTTCCACTTGCGCCTGTTTCTGAATTTTATTTGATTCTCTTTTATGGTTTTCCTATTCATAGCTTAACTCTAAGAAGATTTTTCATAAAGTTACTAGAATGTTAGAACAAATTTGAGTTATTAGGAGACAAAATGAAGTAGTCTGTGTATTTAAGTGTGGGCATAATGTCTTGCACTTGTTGCATTTCCCCTGGCCAATCACTTCACAGCCTTCAACTGTTTTATTTTCAATAAAACCACATTAACAATAAGCCATATGAAATAGTTTCACATGAGGATCATGGGCTTTCCTTACAGTCGCAGAAGGCAGCGTCAGAACCAGGACTCCAGAGTTCCTCTTCTCAGTACAGCCCCCCCACAATGCATTGGCTGTTCAACACATTCCCGAATTACCCACTGCTGAGCTTTTAAGCAATTGAGTTGTGACACTTCCATAGCAGGAAGAAAGAAGGACCAGAGTGTGAAAGTTGCCTGGAGTTAAACCGATGTAATTATTTCTGCCTACAGTGTTGATGACAGAACTGCCTACCTGGCCCTGGGCGCGGTGAGGAACATCTCACTTAATATTTCCATCTCTAACGTTGGGGATGATGCCTATGACACCAATGTTTTCTTCAATTTTTCTGGGGAACTCTTCTTCATCAAAATGTGGCAAAAGGTAAGAAAGGCCAATCTTGCTGTGAGCAAGTTTCCTAACTTTCAAACAATTTAATTGCAAGATGTAGGGACAGGGGGTGGCCTGGTCCACACTGTTGAGACATTCGGAAGTTTTCTGGTTATGCTGGGCTTGAATTTCTTCCAGGCTCTCTACTGAAGGTTTTTTGGGTTTGTCTTTGTTTGTTTGGTTTTTTTGTGGGTTTGATCTGTGTAAGTTACACCCATTGTGATTTTGTAGATGACACAGCACTGTTATTTGGGATGCACTAATGAAAAAGACCGTTTGGTTGAAGTATGAAGGTTTTAAGAGGTAGAGGAGGACTGGTTTGGAAACCAGTAAGGTACCAAATGGCACTGGAAGACAAAGGCTGCCTCTAGTTTGAGTGGTGCCACACTACGCTTGGCAGTCCTGGTCATAGCCTGACCTGGGCTGCTAGGTTTTCTCCTTTTTGAAACAGAGATGAATAAGGCTGTTCTTTGCTCATGTCCTGGTTAAAGTTTGCATTGTGGCCAGGGCACATCACTGGATCCAGGAGCTCAAAAGTGCTTTTGATTTCATCCACATAGAGCCAGGTGAATATTTTGATCTTTAGTCTCTTTACATTTAGATTGAAATACTTGGGTGTTTTCATTAGCATGAGTTCATTTAATGTTGAAATACAAACACTGAATGGAGCTTTTTACAAACTAGTTGCTGTGAAAGCTGAGTGTGTGTAATGTGAAAATAATTGTACAAAATGAGAGCTGTACAACCGTAAGAATGTTGTCTGTTTGTTACAGCTTTTCAGAGTCATTTGTCTCTGCTAGAGCTTTGCTTTGTGAGACATAGGAGCAACATTAAAAGCAGTAGAATAACTGTTGTGAAGTATGGGATTAATGTGGTCCATTGAAATAATGTAATTTTGCCATTATTTGTAATGTTTTATAAAGAAAGATTATGATAGATTTTGGTGATTATAAACCTCTTAAATTAACTCATTACATAGTAAACCAAAGTAGGATAATTTTTAATGTTAATTCTCATGGTGTTCAGTTTTGACTGCTACATTTAATCCAGTTACAAACCTTAGAAAGCTGTCTTTGTCTTATAAGCCTTGTTTTCAAACAGTATGTTTTGCAAGCGTGCAGTTTATCAGGAGGAGAAAAGCAGGGGGTTAAATAGAAATGGCTTACACCAATACGCAACTTCTCCTTACTGCAAGTTTTGTGTGAAGACTTTCAGGGTCTGACCCAGCTCCCATTGAAGTCAGTGGGAGGGTTTCCATTCCTTTGCACTGGAAAAGAAACAAAGCTTGATGTATGTTCTTTTAAAAGGTTGTTGTGGGGTTCTTTTTTTCTTCTGTGCTTACATGTTGAATATTTTACACATAGGGATTTACTGGAACACAAATTGGCTTCGTTGTTCTTCTTGGCCAACATTTTGAGGGAACAAGCTGAAGATTATGTGCTGTTTCCCTTGGTATTTTACCTTGAGTCTGTGTCTATAGCAGACTTGAAACATCTGTGCTGAATGCTGCCTAGAAGAAGCAGTTTCTGGAAGCAGATTACATTGTTGTAGGGTTATCTCACTACTCAGCGTGTCTTCTGCTAATAGAATCTAGCACTTATTTAAAAAAAAACAGCAGAAATCAAGGAAGCGTGTAAGCTTTCTTCTTCCTCAGGTCTTGCAAACATGGTCAGACTGTAGTCTGCTATTATTCCTGCTGTTCCACTGTTCTTGTGAGGGATTTGATAGAGTTTGTTTTTCGTTTATTTATTTTCTGATAATTGTTTTAGTAACAATTTTGAAAAACTTAGTCACACAGTTGTGTTGTGCTATTTTACTTCCTCTCAGACAGAGCTTTTGCTTCAGGACAAACTAATGTACTGTTGGCCTCACCGTTTGTCCAGGTGGGAAACTGGATTACGACCTCACAGCCTCAAGTACAGTGTTATGTTTTCCCTAAGCTCTTTGAACAATGATTTTTGTTTTTTGTAAAATATCATGGATTCCATGTTGTGTAACCTACTCCCATCCCTTGACATCTATGCATAATATGTACCGTGCATGTACTTTAAATAGATGTTGTTCCTGGTTGAACATTGCCCAGGCAAAAATCCAGAATGTAAAGCCAGAGTAAAAGTGATGACTCCTAAGATTTCCCTTACTGGAGCAATTTTGGAATTAAGAGCTGCTTGTTGTGGGAAACTTTCAGCAGCAACTGCCTTTTAATGAACAATGCTAAAGCGGAAGAGAATTGTCTCTCCCATGTGATTGCTTGGTCCTTTTTCTGCAAGGTGACTATGGGAATGATGACCATGTGGTGAGCTTTTGTAACTGGTCTTTGGAGTCCTTTCAAGATGTGGTGAGTCCCCTGTGTGTTTTCCCTGTGTCCCCACTGGTGACATTTCTAGGGCGTTCAGTACAATTGTGTTACTTTCTGTGGGCTGGTTACAATGAGACCTGACAGTGCAAAAGTTTAGTGCTGGTTGTTTTCTTTTAATAGAGTTATTGAGACAAAATGCCACATCTTGTATTGGAAAAGAAATGAATCGTCTAGCTCAGGGATGATGATAACAGTGTTCCCTAAAGGGTGTTAGTGGAACTAGACCCTCTTTCCTTCCTGGAGACTGAAATTTCCTGGGATGTGGTGGATAGAGAGACTAGCTGGTAGGACTTTGCCAATTCTATACGAGATGAAAAAGTGTTTGCTGACTGATATTTAAGGGACTCCACGTATTCCACTGTCTGATTTTCCTGTTGTGCTGTAGCCAGTCCTCTCTGGCTCCATGGATAAAACCCAGTGTTTTCTTTCCATAGCTCCTGACAGTCCTTCTCTTGAGAGGCACAGTATGTGACATGGGCTGATTTCTCATTCCTGCCTGCACTCCCTGTAGTGCTTTTAACTCTCTTGTCACCGCTTCCCTTTGAAGGAGTGAGTTGTCCTACAGGTGCACGGGAATACGGTGCCACAGTGAATTTCATAATGTGTCCACTAAGAAAAATATTCTTTTTGAAATACAAAGAGATTTTACCATGTTTGCTTTAAAAAGGAAAATAAAAAAGAAAAGAAATAAAAGAGAAGGGGGAAAGACACCTCATGTGGTCACTTAGACATTTTCCTTTACTATGTTGACAAAGAAGTCTTTGTTCCCTTTTCTGTGTAGAGTGGATTATTATTTGTTTTTAATCAGAAAGTTTATTGTCTCATAATTTTAATTCAACTTCAGGAAAGCACCCTATTTCAGAGTCTGAAAAATCCACTTAACAGAGGTGATACCGCTTTCCTATAGAAGAACACAGAGTGCTGCTTATGGGCTAAGGAGTCTGGAAAAAGAATCAAAAGCTATTTGTATTAATTTCGACACTATTTTGCATCTATTGGAATTGCCTGCTAGCATATATAACATAATATCAGTAAAACCAACAGCAATCACCCAATATGTATAGCATTTTCTCTCACTGCTCTGCAAGGGCTGGCAAAAATCTATCAGCTAACCCTCATTTCAGCACTGCTTATGGAGAGAGTAGGTCAGGAAATCCCATTGCTGATCGTCATTTCCAGCCGTGGGTTGTTCCTAAATTTCAGACAGGCTCCCAGCATCCAAAGCCAGATGTGTGTAACATTCCTGCTGCGTCTCACAGCAGCTTTCCCAAGTAACAGCTGAGTGAAGTTAGCGGGGCCAGGCCAGGGCAGGATGAACAGCGAGGTTATGGTTTCATCAGGTGCAGAAATTTCCCAGGATTCCTGCACGAGCATGTACCTGAAACTTTGGTGTTGAGTGTGAATGCAGTACCATCTCTTTGTGGGTTATCAGGGAAGTCATGCAATTTGGATATGAACTCTTTCTTCCTCAGACCCAGAGCGCTTGCTGACATCTCTTGACTAGGATTACCCAGAATTAAACTCTGCAGGCAGAGTTTCATTTTTTCCAAGTTGGAAATTCTCTCACATTGATTTCCCATACTGCTCATACTTTCTAAGAGTCTGAAGGCTGGCAGGAGCAGAACACTGATAGGGCATGAAAACCAAAGACATGTGCCCTCTTCTGGATCCAGCTGTATGACTGGAAGAAAATTTAGGTCCTGGGTATTCATTATGTCTCTTTTTCCAGCAGTTACTGCCCCTTTGGATCCGCTGTCAGACAAGTTAACGTGATCAGTCTCAATTAACATCCAACTGCTTAGCAGAAACCTTTTAAATTAGTAGTTTGATTTAATCCATCTGATTTTGAATGGAGTGAGTTGGACTTGCTCCTGTAAGCCACTCTGCCAGAGGGTCAGAGGGGAGTGATGCCAACTAGCATGGAAGCTGTGGCCCTTTGCACTGACACAAGTGCATCTGGAAGGTTGCCCAAGCCATATATCATTTACGGGAGGGGATTTGAACCCTTTGGAGAACTTTTACAGCTAAGGCTTGGGAATATGAGTAGCATAGCAGTAACCATGCCACATACTGCCTCTCGGTTTTTGCAAATCTGGTGCTTAACTTGTGCTCCAGAGTGCACCAGGACATTTTTCATCCCTGGAGTAAAATTGTCCAGTTTCTTAATTGGGAAGAAAAAAGTACGTGCAGTTCAAGCTATCTGGCTGCATTGTTTATTTTAATTTTCTTTTTCTCTGAATGCTCAGTGAAAATCTCAACTTTTATGCTTCACTAGGGATAGGTAAGGAGCAGCACCTTTTTCAGGCCAGGGGCTGTTAGGACCATCTAATATCCTCCTGCTCTTAGCAGGCAGGATTTGAAGGCTAGACTTCTGATCCAGATTTTCCACTTGGGATTCATGTATCACTCCCACGTTCGGAGAGTGGGCATTGGAATACAGGTTTAGTTGTGTAATAGTACTGATTGGGGTCTTGTAATTTTTTCTCCTATACTCTGATTTATCATGTGTATTTGAAAGAAGTCTTTGTTATTTTTCCAAACAAATTAACATGACGAATAGAATGCAAAATCCCTAAAGTCTTCTGGCAAAATCCTGATTGGAATAAATTATTCAGAAGCCGCTGGTTTTGCAGGACTTCAGATCTTGTTCTACTCAATGTTGGAAGAGTTTGTGTGAGTTTGTTAAACCCTGTTTCCAGGGCCAGCTTTACACTTAGAAATCTCATTGAAGGTTGCGTGCTGGGTACACCAGAAGTTTCAGATGCAGTGTGCAACAGAGACTATACAGCATCAGCTTAACCCAGGACAGGTTGATAGCGTATAAAGTTCCAAAAGCTTAAATTACTTTGGCCTTGCAAAACCAATTGCCACTAACTCCAACTAGCTTTAAAAATACAAGCTTTTTGCAATATTGAACTACTTTCAGGGAAACAATGAGCTGCAGTGGGGGATCACCCCAAACATTTCCACAGAAAGCAGCAGAAACTTCAGGTTCAAGAAGACAGGGCTTTTATGATATGCCTGTTTCTTTCAGGTGAGATTAGGCAGAGGAAAAATTTATTTTGCAGTACAAAAATGTGCTATAATTTTTTGTGAGGATTTGGGAAGGGGTAAGTTGGTTGTTTGTTTTTAAACAGCTTGTGATGAGTAAGCTGTTACCAAACTTCTCTGGTTTTAAGGACTTGATGGTCCTGGAATAACATATGGGACCACATATATTGAGAAGGTTTATGCTGATCAGGTGGGGCTGTACTCTGGATTATGTGATGTGGAAAATGTTTGTCCTGGAAGTAGCCCGTCATGACTCTTAATTTGACTGTTTATGTATACATACATAGTGGTTTTGAGGGATGCTTTGTGTGGCTCAGATTATTGAGGGAGGTTTTATTTGACTGCCTAGCCCTGCTCTTCCCTTGGGGCTGCAAGGGCAATGGATTTCTAAAGGAAGAACAGCTGTGTGGATGAACACAGTCATGTGAGATGGAATTTTTGTAGAAGCTAGACAGCAGCCTGTGCTATAGCAAAGCCTCTTTACAGTGAATCCCAGCCTACCTGCAAGGGTACTACCCAAGGTGGGGTTTCACTATGGCCAGGCCACCAGTGGATGTCCTGGTTTCCATCCAGGGGAGGGAGGGAAAACGAAGTCTGAAGCACTGAAATGATGAGTGCTCCTTGAGGGGTGAAGAAGGGCTCCCTGGGCTGCAGGCAGTAGCTGTCCAACCCACTTTGGTCCCTGTGTGGCCCGTAGCTCACTGGCCAAGCTGCTTCCCCCTCTGCGTCTTCAGGATCTGCCCAGAGCCAGGAGCCATGGTTGTATTAGTGCTGGCCATGGGAGAGGGCTTTGGAAAAGGAGTTCAGCTGCCTTGGTTGCTGAGATCCAGCCACCACAGTTTAGACGGTTATCTTGATAAACTGCATTTCTGGGAGAAAAGGGAAAAACCCTTCAGAGGGTAGAGCTCAGTACACTTGATCTTGGATGTGCTCATTTACAGGCTGTGCTCTCCTTATGGAAAAGAACACCAGTGACTTTCCCATGTCCCAGTATCTCTCTGATATCTTTTACTCTTAAACTCAGTGGAAAGAGACTTGCCAACATTTGAGGTGAGAAATCTCCGAGATAGGATTTGTCCTCTGTGTTCTTAAGGACAAAGCTCAAAATCATCCGAACTTTGACATCTTCTGCAAAAGACTTCAGTAAGAGTTAGTTTGCATGGCTTTCAGTGGCTTTCATTACAGTAAGAAGCTGTTGGGTTTGGGGTTGGTTTTGGTGGGGGTTTTTTGTAACTTGAACCTTAAAGTTTATCCTGTTTCTGGTATGAAAGGTCAATTCTGTTCCTACAGGCATCTCTTTTAAGACAGACAGCTTGAGATGGTGTCAGAAGATAAATGATACTCCAAGTAGAAAATTCAATAGAATTGTAAACATATATATATATATGTTTACACTATACATAAGCAAACATATATATATTTACATTATACACATGAAGACATATATACACATACATTTACAACGCTTAGTCCTGTGGGATGTTGTAGTCACTGTGCTATGTGGCTGGAAGTGGTCGCAATTGCTCTCTTTCACCTAGTTGTTTAGATTTCTCCTGTGATGCTAATAGTATCTATAAATAAAAACTAAACCATCTTTAATTAATCTTAGGAAGCACAAGGCGTGATCCTACAGTCATGCTTCAGGCGTAGCCTCTCTGAGGTCAACAGCAGTTTTGTCTGTAGGAAGACTTAAAAAAACACAGCTGCACAGTCAAAAAGATGAGTAAGGGTGTGAAGAGTTTTCAGCTGAAAAATCCAAGGAGGGGCCAGCGCTGCTTGAAATCACAAGCTTTTCTTTCCTTGGCTTTGACACTGGGGCCCTGGGACTTTCTGACTCACTTGTGAACCCCTTGGTTACTTCAGGTGTGAAAGGAAAGCCATGTCTCTTTTTCTTCTTGTCTGTTTCCTCTCCCTCTTTCTTGCTCATTCTTTGCTCTTTCCCTTCCTTCAAAAATATGGTGGGAAAGCTCTCAGGAGAGCCTTGATGCCTTCTAGAAAACTAGGTAAGGCAGGATCCCTCCTCCTGGAACAGCTGATGGTCAGAGATGTAACCTTCGGGCCCCAAATCTGTTTTTTTTCAGAGAGGGAGCTTCCCATGGCATTTCATCAAAACCAGAGTCATGGAGCAAGACGGGGAGGAAGAGGGAGAAGCGTTTCAGTTGACTCTGCTGCAGGCTCTGGGGGTGAGCGGGGGACCCCCGCTCAGGGCTATCTCAGTGGACCCCCTGCCCCAGCAGACTGCAGGGGATGTCGAGCCAGGCGCGTTCCCAGCCGGCAGCACTTTCGCAGCCTGCCTTTGGGAGGAGGCCAGAACTGTGCTTGACTTTTGGCTGTAACCATCTGCAGAATAGTAACGCAGCGATTTCCACTTAGCAAGGGAAAAAAGGAGGATCACGCTAAAAAGCTGCTTTATAAAGTAGAGTGGCACCTCCTAAAGTAAGCCTTACATGTGAACTGCTAAGCTTCTGTTTTAAAAAAATTTTATATATATATATATATATGTATATATAAGACCTGTTTCAATATCCCGGTGCATTAGGTAATGGATTATACCTTTGCATTTCAGCAGTGTCCCTAGGTTCTGTAGGATTTATCATGTCATCAGTTCTTTTTGTGGAAGAAGCCGTGATGTGCCTTGTGCTTGAATTTCTGAAAGAGAAAAACCAAAACCCCCAAACCTTTGTGTGTTTGCAAAAGGCATTTCCTGGGGTATCAGATTTGGCTTTGGTTGTTGGGAATTGTAGGTTGAGCTAAGGTTTATTAATTCCAGGAAAATATCCAGTGCCAAACTCATTATTCTTGTTATTACCTTAATATTATTCTTTACACTGAAAATTACCACCAGAGAAGAAGGAGGGTGGGGGGAAGGCTTGATTTTGTTGTGTTTCCTCATCCAGTTTGGTTTCAATTTTATTTTTTGATTTGTGAGGTTTTCCGTTTGCTTTTTCATTGAACAGTGTAGCTGATCCTATTTGAATTTATCTCCTGAATGTGTTATTAATTTAAACTTTTCATTATAACGCTAAGAGTGAATAGTAGTGTTGCACTATTTAGTATAGTTGATGCCTTACACGCAGAAGGTTGTCTTACAGTAAATATGGGCATATATTATCCATGTCTTCAGAAATACCACTATGAAATTGAAGTTGATTCATTTATTTGATTTCTGCTGCTTAATTTTTTTTCTGCTTTTAATTTTAAGAGAAGCATGTTTTGAAGATGTGCTATTGTTATTATAGAATAATTACGTTTATAACCCATGGGTAATCTGTAAACCAATTCCTCTTAATACAGCCATGCAACCGTGATTTAGTAGAGTGAGATTCATGTGTGTGAGCACATATATGCACACATCTACATGTGAAGTGAGATGAAAGAAAGCTTACCCCAGAGCCCTTTCTCCTCCCAACAGCTTCCCTGTCTCTGATTTTTCCCTGGGTTATTGGAGAGCATGGACTCATGCGCATGAGAATGCACTGCTGTTATTAAGATTATCTCAATATTCCTATGCACAGATCATGAGGGGATAATAAAGATAAAAAGATAGGTGTTTATCCGCAATTTTTTTTTGAAGTAAAGGTGTAGTCAAATGCAATGCATTGCTGACAGATTACAGGAGCGTACATAGTTTGGATATACATGTAATGGTATAAAGAACACAGGAATATGCCAGTGTATAATTCTGGACATGCTTTTTTTGGACTCTCAAGACTTAATTTTCTTTTATGGATAACTGCTTTGTGTCTGGACAGGCACTTAATCCCACAAAGTTTCTCCAGTTTATAGAGAAAAGTTTTTTCGGCATAGCACAATCTAAATTACTGCTGAATTTAGCTGAATGTGTCAGAGGTATTTTGTGTAATAGTTTTTATGGTTGCTTTTAAAATATATCACTGTGGAATCTGAAACCTGATTTTCCCTTAGTCTTTATATTCCTCAGGCTTATGCTGTGTTTTTCTATGTGGAACCTGAAGGACATACAATCATGGAATCATAGAATAGTTTGGGTTGGAAGGGACTTTTTGCAGGTTTCTTTTTTAAAATGAGACTTGTCATCGAGGGTGCAGAGAGCAAACAAATGTATGTCATGTTCAACTGTTTCTTGAATTTCCTATCACAGTTGGCTCACAATCCAGTGGGTGTCTACCTATGGGCCTGTCTGCTTGGCAGAATCATTGGACCAGACCAGTAAAGGTACAAATTCTAAAATAAGGTGCAAGTACCTGGGGAAGATGGAGTTTGGGTTAGATTTAGTCCCAAGTTGCCAGCTTTGTATTGGACTGCATTAACATCTCAGAGACTGTTCCTGATGCTGTGGCGCTTGCAGCCAGCCCTGGGATCCCACTGGAGGCCAGGGTCCAGACCAGTGCTCCAAACAGAGAGGAGGTTGCTGAGTCCCTTTCCCATTTGCCTTGTGGTTGGTGGTGGTTCAGCTGGCCGGCTTGCTTCCCGTTATTTTGTTCCGGTTTCCTCGCTGTCCTATTGTTGGATGCAAAAGGCTGTTGCCTGCATCATGCCAGTAAATAACACTGTGCCTTTAGAATGGAAAGCTCTACATCTTGTTGAGTAATTTGAAATACCATATTTCATTTACAGCAGTGACTACCTAAAACAGTAGCTGGGGAAGGCATTTAGTAAATCAGCTGAGTGGATTTAGGAGGGATGATGAATTTTTTTTACTATCCTGCTGTCTGTTGTAGGAAGCAAACAAAAGAAAGGGGTGCTTCACACCACATGTGATCTGAAAAAATAAGAATATGAAATGATCTGTGTGATTAGCATCCATGTTAGAAGTGGTGATTACCATTCTTTCCAATATTGAGATAGAAAACTCATGCAAAAGTAAATGGCGTGTATAAAAGTCTTCTGAAAAGACCCCACAAATGTAAGCATCACCTGTGCTTGCCTCCTCAACTATAATACCTACTGATGGTAAGTTATTGTCATCAGTAATTACTGTGGGGTACAAAATACCTTCTGTAAAGTGGCTGTGTTCTGGTCATTTGCACTGTGTGTGTTACTGATTTTGGCTCTAGGAAATGGTTTCTTTTGCTTGGCTGCAAGTACACAGTTACCTTTTTATTTTGCCTTGTGCCTTGCTAATGAATAAGTCAATGTATGTGTGCATGGATGTGTGAGTGCGTGTATGAAAGAAAGCAGATGGATTTGTTCAAAAAATTGTACAATATGAATAGTCGGAAAATACAAATACTTTTGACAACACTGAGTCAACTCAGGGATCCTGTATATCCCTAGTCCTTCTCCAACTAAGGCAGAGCAGTCTTTTTTTTTTTTTCTTTCCAGAAATCAGCGCTCGGTGGAATTGATGGAATAGTCAGAAATTCTGAAAGTTGAATGATGTTTCCAGTTGTGTTAGCTCTTTGATTCAAGAGAAAAAAAAAGTCTTAGCTTTATTATTGCCCCCTTTGGTTGGGGTTTTTTTTGGGGGGGTTGTTTTGTTTTGTTTTGTGGCGGTTTTTTTTTAATGCAGCAGCCATAGATTTATCCATATGTATTTATAGGGCAAGGAGTATAGAAATAGGAGCAACATATATTTTGAAATATCTGTGAGGCCAAGTATCTGTGAAGGTACCTGACACAGTGTGATATCTTACCAGCTCCAATACAATCATGACGTCCTTTCTCTCATTTCTTATCTGAACTGCCTATGGAGAAGAAATCAGGTTATGGTCATGAGTGGAGCCAAAGGGTTAATCCCAGCTTGAAACCAGTAGATACTTTTGTCTGTCTGCTTCAGCTGGAAAATAGCATGAGTAGTAGACCTCAAATGAAATTTGATGTTAGCATTTTTTTCTCTTTCTTTCTTTCTTTTTTCCCTAGTGACTGTATTTAGTTTTGAAATGCTGCATGCAAAGAAGAGCAAGAGCAAAGGGGCCTGTTTATTGTTTTAACCAGAGGCTTCCAAGCAAGGAATTCTTTCTCTTTCTATTTCAAGCAATAATTACATTTTTCCACTATAGAAAGTACTTGTTATGCGAAAGGCACTTGTGTCTTAATAGAAGTTATGAGCCTGATTCTTTAGTGAGGATTACAAAAGACAGGAAAAAACTGGATCACTGGAACAGCTTTTATTTTGGTTTTATTAAACATGAATTCATACAGGCTTAGAAAGGTAGTAATTTCTTGTTAATGATAGGCATGAATTATATTAAAACTATTCAGCAGGTAGGTCCAACTTGTGAAACTGTCTTGTGTTCCAAACTTAATGCTTCACTGCTTTGCATTTTTAGTAGCTTTATAATTGCAGAGTGACAGCTACTGCCCTATCCTACAAGCAGGCAGCCCTTTTGTCCTTGCTTTTCTTGGCTCTCTAAAGAGGTGAGGTGACACAGCAAACAAGAAAGACCACTTCTGAGAGACAGCTGATCATAATACAGTCTGAAATGAAATTGTCTTGCTTAGAAGTACCTTGTCATTGCTTTGCATCCTTTAAAAGAAGGAAGGACAAAAGAGAAGGTCAATTTTCAAATGAGAGAAATGAGAAAGGGATCCAAGTGCAAGTGGGGCTCCCTGCCCCAACCTGCTCAAGACAAGTTTTGCTTAAATGCTGCAAGGGACAGATTTCATCTGAATCCTTCCCATGAAAAGATTGCTCTTCCTTTTTTGGTCGAAAATTAATGAACTGACTTTGGGGCTGGTACTGACCTTCCTCCGACATTTCCAGGATTGTTCTTCCGTGGAAGCAGGCAAATCCTATCCCAAAGCCACCCCCAGCCCAAGACGAGTTTTCAAAGCAAGGAGGAGCATTGGCAGATGTTTGAAGCCCCAGGTAGCAAAATGCCCAGAAAATGGCATAACAAGAGGCTTCCTTCGGAAGCTTCTAGTGCCTATACTCGAGGTAGCTGCTGGCCTCCTTCTTGCAGCCTTTCAGCTCAAGTGGTTCTTCCTCAATGGGATTTAGGAAGTGTTAGAGGCTTGTGGAGATGGGAGGGAAAAGGCAGCTTGAGCTTTCTGGCGCTGGTTTGGGTTGTATTCAGGAGTTAGAGAGGCCTGCAGGAGCCTGAGGTTATCCTGACTGGCCCAGCAGCCCCCTGCACTGAGCAAAGAGGCACGAGTGCCAAGCCTGAGCTAAAGCACGTTCCCTGGGGCATGGAGGTAGCTGCAGGGGCCAAAGCCCCAGCATGTGTTCCCAGACTGATGGTGTCAGCAATGATGTCACTTCTCAGATGCTAATTGTTGCTGGGGGGGGATGGGGAGGGATGGCCTCAGAAACGTGAACTTGTCATTACAAACCAGATTCCAAAAAATACATATTTGTTCTGCTGAGAACTGTTTTCCTTTGTGACTGCCTTTGTGGAAAGAGATAAAAGTACGAATAAGGCTCTCATCTGTATTCCAAAATTTTATGAGACATAGTAAAGACATCAGAGGGAAAGTCTGGTGTCTCCAGACGTTACTCGCCTGGACAACTCCACTGAGGGCACTGGTCATCCATCCACCACTGTAAAACAGGCTACCATCCTGTACTGGGGAACAGTCTAGCAGTTTATCCTAAATAACAAGCTAGCAGTTTATCCTAAATAACAAGATTTACGTGACTTAGCTATACAGCCCACTGTGCTCAAATTTAGAGAGCATTCTTTATGGTACTAATAACACTCAGGTCATGCCCAAGGGTGCTCCAGTGGATGGGCATTGTGGGCAGGTGGAAGTCTGACTTGTGTAGTACAGTGAAAGCTGATGTAAGTCTAATTGGTCTGTTAAAAATTAGAGTTAGTGTGGCACCAAATCCTTCTTTCTCTTTATAACTTCACCACCTGCCCTGCAGGTCCCTTAAAAGACAGGAGAAGCAAAAACACATTTGGTTTTGTTGACTGCTTCTGAAACTTTTTGGGGGGATTAATCACCTACATGAGATGAGTGAACAATTTCTGACACTTCTTCAACTTCTGAGATGCTGTACTTTAAAAATCTGCTGCACTAGCTTTTTGCCAGTTAAGACAAATGTTTATGAGAGAGAGAAAAACTGAAGATGTTGGGAATACACAGTAAATAGAAAAGATTTTGTCTTTCTCTCCCTTTTTACTCGAGGATTTGCTGTGTCGACTGGGATCGGTGAGCTCATGATCTATAAATAGTTTCCATCCAGGGCAGAGAGGGAAGAGGCAGGAGGCTCTGATTAATTAAATAGAAATAGTTGTTCTTACAAAATAAGCAGCAAATCCAAGATGTTTGAAACTAGGCTTGTTGGGCCGGGGGTGGGGTGTGCCTACAGCTTTGACTAGTGAGATCATGGAATAGGACAGGAAATCTCTCCCTAATGCCAAAGAAAACATTTTTCCCCCCCTAGTTCTTTTTATGAAACAACTGTTGATGTTCCCCAAGCCCCTTTCAAGCTTATTTTCTGATAATGAATCAAAAGATCAATTCATTATCAGGTTACAGGTCCAAACGCCGCACTCCCCCAGATCTTTATATGCACATTTAGCTTCATGCACGTCAGCGTACTCAGGTATGTGGTTTTGCTCGCTCATGTAAGCACTGGGATGATAAGGGTCTTCACCAGTGAAACAGCAATTTGTGGAGTTGCAGAATTAATGATGTGCAACATTTGCATTTGCTGATTTGGTTTGTTGAAAAGTAAATGAAAAATTTCAGTCCTTGTGACACCTTTGAAACGGACCTTTGCAGTGCACAAGCAAAATCTTTTGATTGCATTGTATAATTTGATTGGATATCCAATATTCTTCAATCATTGTGTTCAAGAGGTAAGATAGATGCTAGTTTCATGATGATGTCTAGCTGAGCAAGTCCATATTAAGTCTATATCTCCCTCTCCATAGCAGTTTTCCTAGCAGGTGATGATTAACAATAATTTTATATTATAGTTGCTATTGCTACTAATTTATCATTGACTTGTCCTTTGTGTTATTCACATTGTTACTTGCATTCCACCTGTGTTTGGAAATTATTTACAACAGAAGAAACCCTTGAAGCTCAGGCAACAGAGCTGTTCTGTTAAAAGAGTAAAGCCATCATAATTTCTTTCCGTCATGAATATCTTTTTCCTCCTTGCGTGTGTTTCTGTTGCACTTTGCTTTGGTGAGTGGAGAATTGCATGCAGAAGAGTTTTTGAACACAAAGGTATTTGCTTGAAGCTGCTGAGTAAACCATGTGTCAAAAAATTGAAATAAAACTCACAAGATTTTTGGTCTGAAAGCAAAAATTCCCTGAAATGCACGTGAGAATTTTTCCTGGATTTTTGATTGCTTTTAAAGCCAATGGCCACCTGTGCCAGACCACTGTAGTCCATCTACAGAGAGCTACTATCAGCAATAGGATATTTTTTTCCCCCGGGCCACGTTGCGTGCTCACAGCTCATGAGAGGACTCATGGCCTTCCCAGGTGGCCCAGTGCCACCACCTTGTGCCACCACCACCTGGGAAACTGTCTCCCGGGAGCTAGGTGTCGATGGCAGTGGGTGTTTGAATGCTTTGTGCATTTGTAACTTCTGAAACAGATAAGCAAAAAAGGAAAACCCAACCCCAAACCTGCTGGCTCAGTTTGTGTAATACTGAGATTTCCAAACGTGAGCAAGTTGCTGATGTCTTCAGCATTGGCTGTGGGCTGAAGGAGTTGGGGAATGCCTGTGCCTAGCAGGGTCCAGCCCAGAAACACAGAGGAAATATTAACTGTCTGTGCAGCTAACAGAGAGTTCTGCTGACAAGGAGACAAAGCAGGCATCAGGCTGCTAGTTGTACAAATAAAACTGAGGCCCAAAGGGCTTTCAGGGATGATAATCAGAGCAATTTTTAAGAGGTACCTGAAATAGATCAGACCCACCATTTCAGTCATTTCAGGTGATTTTTTGCTTGAGTTCTTGTACCGCTGTTCCTCATTGTGTTCTTGCAGTTTTGAAATACCCACCAAAGCCCCATTTTGTAAGAAAGCATGGTATCTGTGGAATTTTGTGTTAGAAAACCTGAGCTGTTGTATGCACAAGAAGGGGCCTCCAAGATTAAATTACTCTGAGCTGCACTTGCTCTCAGTCCTAGGGAAATTCAGCCCAAGCCAGTCTTTTTGTCTGAAGAAAAATCCCCAAGCTTTCAGGAGCTCAGGCATCCCTAACTGCTCTACATGTGGGTAACTATGGACCACGTTCTTTAGTGACCTCAGTTGCTGTGGAAAGAAAGTACATCAGTATGCCCAGGGGGTGGCTATTAAATGAATTGACAAATCTTCATATCCTGAAAGCCTCTGTGAAGGCATCAAGAGGATTATGAGGCAAGGAGAGATAAGGGTAGGAGCAAAACAAGAATTATTGTCTCAAAACCCTAAGGAAACCCACAAGTTGTTGTGAATGAAGGGCTTAGACAAGATTATGAAGAGTGATTTGAAGAAGCCACCTCAAATATCATCAAAGAGGTGAGCCTTTATTTTATGTTCCTGATGTTGGATGTGTCTCTGCTATCCGGCTTTGATAGCTAAATGTATCAGAAGCAGATTACCAGCTGTGAGCAGACATATTCAGTGATATCTCTCTGAATTAAGAAGCTCTTAAAATTCAGTTCAGGTCTATATAATTGTCCTGTTGGGTAGAACAAAGCATCCAGATATTCATCTAAACTCCCACCTGGGCAAGTCTCCCTCTTCACCTAGAGTACAACTTGGATTTACTGAAGTACAAGTATGTATTTTAAGTCAGGGTCCATGATGAGAATAAAAAAACTGTACAAAACTGTATTTTTTGCCTTATGGAACCCTCTACCTTTAATGCAGGTCAGAGAACCTACATTTCCAAATAACTAGTGGGAGAGTTAGTTGTGAAGTCTGTATACTGGAGAGTATGTAGTAGATAGATGCATAGTATCTAGCTTTTGAGACTTAGCATAGCGTGGTCAGTGCAAGTAGGCCTCCTTTGTGATATTTTCATAGTGTATTTTTTTTTAGGACTTCTGGGATGAAGATACTGTTCATGGTCCCCTGTGGTGTCAAGTGCAGGCAAGAAAACCAATAAGAACTAGAAAATCTGTAACAAGAGTGTGTGCTCTGGCAACAAGTGCAGGGTTCCTCGGTATTCAATCTTGTCATTCTTCTTTTGTACCCTTTGGAAAATTTGCAGCAGCATTAAAAAAAACTAACAAGTTAAATAAATTCTCAACTTCTTCAAAACAGGAGTGTTCTGCCAACATATTATCAAGGCTTCCAGGACATTTTCTCCTCTGTTCCAGAGCATATGTGCTAGTAGCCAGGATTTACAGGGGAGACTTTTTTCCATCTAAGCAACAACAAAAAAGCTTTAATTTGAGTATAGCTAAGGAAAGAGAAATAGTGCATTTACCAGCAGTTTATTTCTAACAAGTTGGGGGTTTTTCACTTCCAAAAAAATTTACAGATTATCTTAACAATTCTGCAATGAAGATCTTTCCAGTGCCTTTCATTAATGATTTCAATCCATTAAAAAATAACAGCTAATCAGATGAGTATTTAAAAGGGTGAGGTCAACTCTTGCAGAGAGTATTCAGAGCAGTACGGAACTTGCCCTAAGTTCAGAAATTAATGTAACTTTCTGTTGACTATCTTGGTATGATTTTATTAAAAAAATCAGAGCCATGTCTGGCACATCATTTTGCAAGTTGGGTATTGTTCTGTTGCATCTCCCTGTTGACGTTTCAGATCTAGTGTCTACTAGTAGCTTGTGTGCTTAGAAAAGCAGACAGCTGACAGCCCATAAATAAGTGTTAGGGTAGTTGAATTCACACCTTCTCGGTGACAGCAGTGGTTGAGTGCAAAATAGCACAAGTGACCTATACTTTTGTATTTGTTTGCTTTGCTGAGAGTCATAATTTGGTAGAAGCATTGTCAGATAGATAAAAGCCTGATACTGGAGATTATTGAAAGGGAGTTAACAGGCTGGGGGAGATTACTTAAGGAGATGCTTGAGGCAAAGAGCCTGCAACCAGCTGTGGGTGGGGATAAGCGGTGGGAGCAAGTTGAAGAAGTGTGCTGATGACTCTGGGTTGGGGCCAACATCAGTTCAGAGAAGTTGCTCTGCCATCGGGGAAGAAATGAATGATCCTAAGGGTGGGAAAAATAAAAACAGAATGTAATTATATGAACTGCCAGATCGGGTTCTGGAAGGTTGGAGGGTTTTGGCTGGATAAAAATGAGGCAGAGGAGGGTTATGGTGTTTTGGCTGAACAATAAGTCGCGAGACTCCCTTGGGAAAAAAAAAACATGCAATCTCATTAGAAAACAGTTCATAAGGGTGAAGCTGAGCAAGTTTCAATATCCTTCTTTGGGCTGTACCATTTCACGTATGGTGGCTGGTTTTGGTCATCTACGTTCAAGAAGAGGGAACTCAATTAGGAGCAACATGTTGTGTTGGTATATCAACATGTTTTGTTGGTATATCAACATGAAAACTCTTCCCAGAGGCAGAGTCTCTGACCTGTGACTGTGTTTTATCCAGAGCCAGGCAACCTTTCTTCCACCAACAGTTCTCTCTTACTGTTTTCTAAAGGCATGCTCTTTTCCTTCTTTTTAAGTCTTAGATTTGGCAGCTAACCAACTTGGAAAAGAACCCTTCAAGGTCAAAGTAAACAATATTTAAGAAATCTTCTAAAAATGTTTGTTTCAGGAGGAAGGGGGACAAATGGCAGCTGGGTTTGGTTCTAATAAGGGGCCTTTTCCAGGATCATACCTAAAGTAATCTGGTTTTGTGCTTCATCTGGCACTGGTCCCACCTTTGTACCATGAGAACATTGGGCCCATCAAATACTATAATGGAAAGACAGGCTTTTTAAATGCCAAAATACATGCAGTGAACGACTTATTTGATATGACCTGTTCTAGTGCTGACAAGCTATTTTCTTAGTGATAACTTGCCTCACGTGGCCTGAAAACCATGTGGTTCTCTTGCAGTCCAGTTACAATCTCTGTGAAAGGAAAAGAGCAAAATCTGGGGTAGTTCCATACGTTAGATCCCCAAATAATCAGCTAGGTGAAGCCAGCAAAAGGATATAGTCTTGAGTTATTCCAGGGTAAGATAATGGTCAGACCTTGCCTTATCCCATCTGTGTGGTTAACTTGCTTTACTTTCTCCTGGTTAGGTGTCTGAGTTGTTTTGGGCAATAAGGATTTGATTGCACATAATGTATGGATTAGGGACATGAATATGAGGAGATGCTGCTCCGAGGCACATCCCGCATTGCCAGCCTGTAGGCAGATATACTCAGAGCTCCCATGTTCAGCACCTGCCTGCTTCTGCTGAAAAAGTTTCTGGCCAAAGACACCAGTGGAGGAGACATCTAGTGTCCCTCAGTGAAGATTGCGTGGTGCATGAGGCAGAGAGATGGGGAAGAACTAAGGAAGAACATGAGCATTGCTGAAATTTCACCTCTCAAGTCTTAAATTTAGAAAATAATAACACTCCCAGGTTGTTGCTTCTACACACTGTGTTAATATGATCATTACCAGCTTCCTACATTACTTCGTTGAAACCACACATTAGTATTAACGCTTACGTCCAAAAATAAGGCCATTTTGTTACATCTCTGCTCATACACCCAATTACATGCCCTAGAGGTTGTGCTTGACAGCATTATGCTACAGAATTTAGATCGAGTTGTTGTTTCCCCATGTGCTCCTTGTAATGGAGTTAGAACTTGACTGTATCATTGCTCATGTTGTAGTTATCAGGAACTTTTCTTTCTGTGATAAAAGACGTTGAGGAACACTGTAAGCCAGCCTAAGCTACACGTTTTTCACACTCAGGTCTGCATTTCTTATATAGTAATAGCACAGCTATTTGCCCAATTAGCTCGCTGTTTATCTGATTGACTATCCTAAGAATATGAAATGCTGTGAAAGTTTTCCAGATAAAGCTTCACACTGGCTAGTTGTATGGGAAATGTCCAACCCCTTTGGCTGTGTTTTCTAAACAAACTAGAAAATGCTATGGAAACTCATGCTGTAAGTTGGGTTCTCAGCTGGCTTATATTGTCATAGAGAAGCATTGCACCCTAAAAGCATTACGTAACATCAGTGAGAAGTGGCTTCTAAAATTTCTCGAAGGCCTGAGTTGCACTGTTTCCCTATTTATTCTCTATTTGCTAGGTAGGACAGCACCAACCCTTCAGCTTGCTTTAATAGCATGAGAAATGAATTTATTTAGTGTTTATGGAGTGTCCACATGTTACGGAGCTGAACACCGTAGGAAAGCCCATGAAGAAACAATTTTCTTTCTCTCTCCAAACCAGTGTGCTGGAAATAAAGCCTATGAGCTGAACAGTGAGCAGTGGAGGAAAATCAAAATATTAACACATTAGCTAAGCTTCTTCATCCTAATCACAGAGCAGGACAAGGGATCCATGGAAAAGTTTTCTGGGTAACCTGTGTGATTGAGGAATGTGCAGAAGGCTGAACCAGGGTGGCGCAGGCAGTTATTTCTGCTGTTTCCTGGCATTGAACAGTTTGACTTTGTAGCATTAATAATGTATTACTATTAAACATTAAACTGCATGGTATGCTAATAAAGCCAGAGGGTCCTTCAAGTCAATCTTACTGCATCCATTAAGCTGTTGCAAGCAGCAGCATTAAAACTAGTCAATGTAACATTATCATTTCCTTAACAGACCATTATAGAACAACGGGCATCTGCCTGCCTGCTCTCAGACAGGCAGCCTCCAACGTGCAAAATGAAGAAGTATTGCGCTTCTTCCATTATTGAGATGGGAGCTCTTTCTGTTATCGTGTTTTTTGACATCTCTGAAGTGATATGGCCTTGAGGAGAGGAGGCAGGCTCTTGGGTCTGTCTGGTCACTCTCACCACCAGACAGCTATGTAAATAGAAACCCTTCTTGAACGAACAGAGGCTGAGGGTTGATGAAAGAGAGTTCATAGGTTGCCACAGCAAGAGACATATGAACAACACAGAACCAAGAAGGTTCTCAGAGGAAACAGCTGTGCAATTTTGCATTTGGTTACGCAGCTGCTCAGAGTTTCTGTTCACTTGATCACTCACGTAAAACTGAAGAACCTCCCGGATTGCCGAGAGGAAAAGGCAAGTGAAGGGGATGCTTCACCATGAAGCACTCAGCATATGAGGATGGCAGCTTTTGTATGACTGAAGCTGGATATTTGATTTGCTGGGCAGTGCCATCTTTTGTGTTTCTAGAAATAGAAGCCTACTGAAGATTGCAAGGAAATAAATCCATGAAGAAGCTGAATTTGGAGGCCACTGCTCTGCCATTTGAGTAGAACTGGAGTCATGGTCACACCATCACGCATCTCTAAGCATGCATGGATTTTCTCCTTATGTTATTTACTTTTCACATGAGAGCAGTGAAATACTGCCTGAGTCCAACAAGAAAGGTAGCATTAGGGGTATATTTTTCTATAAATGTGTGCCCTGATTTGAACCATGATTTTGAAGATGAAGGAGACCTAGACCTTGCCTTTCAGATGTCAAAGGACGCAGTTAAAAGATCAAGAATATGAATGCTGTCAGATTCATAGTTAGGATAATAGTAACGTCTGTAGAGCCCTAATGCTGTGCTCAGGTCGGAATGTGAAAGGCAGAGAGGCACTTCCTGGAGATGCTTATAGCCTGAGTCCATGGTTCAGGAAGCTACTTCCACATATGCTTGTTCTAGCTGAGAATGGTATCCATGTAAATGCTTAATTTTAAGTGCATGTTTAAAGCAGAACTCATATTTTAAGTGATTTGGGAAGTGTGCATAAGGACACAAAGGCTGGCTTTTGCAAACTGTTCTAGATACTGTAAACAGGTCAAATAAATCACATATCTTGTAGCTAAGAGATTCTCAGATACATGTCTAGAATTGAGTTAATTTCCAGATTTGGATGTCTAAATTTAGACATTCATATTGTAGCTGCATAACATCAATAACGTAACTCCAGTGATAATCTAGAGAGAAATAATAAATATTAAAAAAAATCAGAAATATAAGTAAATAATAATAATCAGATAAATAATCAGATAATGATCAGATAATCAGCGAAAGAGATGAGGGCAGTGAATGACACCAGGACCAGATTAATATTTTCTCCACCATCTCTGTGTGGCATGGTTTGGTCACTGTTGCCAGCACAGTTCTTTTTTATCATAGTGGTACCTGGAAAAGTTACCTCGGAGAACCTGGATTCTGGACTGTTTGAAAGCTCTCTTGATAAACAGAGGGAACAACTGGTGGTCTGAGTTACCTTTTTCCTTATTCAATGAGTATTATTTTTCTGTGAATAACAGTGCTATGGTGGGAAATGTGTAGCTTTCTACGATACTTCATCACAATGGTATTTCTTAGTAATCCTCTTTTTATCCCTAAATCTATCATCTCATGGTCCTTTTTATTTTCTTTCAGGAAGAGCTGGGCATTGCCTGTGAGTTGCTGGAGTCAGACTTCCTCAAGTGCAGCGTGGGATTTCCTTTCATGAGATCGAAATCTAGGGTAATGTGATATTTGCATTTGCAGAGTGATGGGCCGTTCACCTCTTTGTCTCCAAGGACCGGTGGGAAGGGCAACTGCTGTGTTAAATGTCGGTGACGGATGCTTTCTGTAGCTTTCTAACCTAGATATCCAAGCCTTTCACAGTCACAGAGGGTAGCTGTCCTCTTTCCCACCAGAGAGGGCCGATGACAGTACCCTCTCCACTGCAATACAGTGCTCTTGAAAAATGATGTAAGAGTTGCAGCTACAAAAAACTTGCATATTTCCACTGCAGAAAATTAGAAAATGATTCTCTGTGTTGCCTTACTCTGGTTTTATTTTTGTTTTCTCTCACGTCACAGTGCAGCTGAATTTGTACAAATTGCAATGAAAATGTCTTAATGACTTTTTCATATTATGGTCTCCTGGTAGCTTTTAAAGAGGATTTTGTTCAGTATAGCAAAAGATGAATTCTCTCATAATGTTTAGAAATCCAGCTGGCTTATTTCTGTCACTAAACTGAGCTGTACAAATGACCAACCCAGACAGGTAAGAAGATGAAGAATAAATTCAGGATGACCTCAGCAGAATGAGTCTGAAATTTTTCAGAAAATTTCAGTTTCAAAAACTAATCCTTTCCATTTGAATTGACATATCCTTTGAAACAATGTGATTTTTTTTGTTATATGTGTTTTATTGGCTGCAACATGCTCTTTTGAAACATCTTAAAAATTTTTAAATAGAATGAAAAAAATAAATACAGTAGCAAAATATTATCTGTAATGTAAGAATTACAGTGTTATGCTTCAGAATGACATAGTTGGCTTATCTTCATTTTTTTTTTCAGCAAGACATTTAAATTAGCATGAATTTGAAAATTGTTACACTTGGCTAAAAACTGTTTTGGAGTTAGACAGAAACATTGCATGGAAAAGTTAATGTAGTGCCACAGCGGTCGTTAATGTAGTGCCACAGTCGTCATTAATGTAGATTTTCTTTTCAAAATTATCACCTGATTTTATAATTTATGATGGGATGATCTGAATGCTGCTTTAGCTAGTGCCCTTAGCTACAGGTCTCTGTGCAGGCCAATGGCATGATCTTTATTCCACCAAAAGGTATCTTCATCAACAAGTAATATATAGATTGGTGGGGAGGTAGTTTCAGGTAGTGATCCCCTTATACTGGGAAACTCTTCCCATGGCAGATAATGTCTTCAAGAAATATCTTTGAATGGCAATTCTAGTAAAGGCCTTTTCACAATGAGGGAAAAATTGGACTCTCTGGTATTTGGACACGGACCCAATTGCTACTTTACCGTAGAGGAAGCTCTTTCACATCTATCAAAATACACTACTTTTGTACAGCTAAGCCAGTAAAATATAGGTGAAATTTCAGAATAAATATGTTTTGAAAAAATATGCAGTGTCTCTAAATACCACTTTTTCTTTGCGCAGTATGAGTTCAGTGTGATCTTTGACACAAGCCACTTGTCTGGCCAGGAAGAAACACTTACCTTCCTTGTCACTGCCCAAAGGTAAGGGAACTTTTGTACATCTTGGTGACTTGGATATTTTCATCGCATGAAGCGTGCATTGCATATTCTTGACAGTTGCGTGATACTAGATGTAGACACATGTATGTGTAGTAAATGAGATTAAATTACTGGAGCTAAAGGCATGAGCTTTGAAAATGTAGAGGAGCCATGTGATGCAGCTTCCTGAATAAAGAGGTAGGATCATACTTAGGCTTTTTTCGCCAGGCAGTTGCACTTCTGAAGGAGCATTTTGTGTTCTCTCAGTCGGAAGGCCTTTGTCTTTCTGTGCCCATCCCTTTGGGCCCTGTATCAAGCTCAGCTCAGCTGCGGTTGGTGATCAGCACCAGGCAGACCCATTTGTTCCAGTATTTGAATGAAATCAGCGTGCTTGGATGCAAACCAAAGAAGACAAATGCTTTCATCAGATGGTCAGGGATCTCACTGACAGTTTCCAAAGTTACATGTCTATTTTTTCCCCCCTCTGGATCTTCAGCAAGCTCTGACAGACTGTGTGAAACAGCTGAATAGGGTACTTCCCCAAGGGCACTTGGAGCAGGCACTGAAGCAGGGCAATGCCAAGTATGCGCGCACAGGGATTTTATCTCGGGCAGAATAAAAGGTGTGACGCATGCTCTGTGCCGCCTGAGGTGATGTGCCACAAAGAAGCAGACTCCACGGGTTATTCAGTCCCAGGCACTGCTGGGGTGTGTATGGGGACTGATGGTAGCACAGCTGCATTAACCTGGGCCATGAACTGCTGCCCTGACGTGCTGGGGATGTGCCTGGTTCCTGCTTCCACTTACTGTGTGAATGGGCCAACTTCATGTCCTCTTGTGTCAAAATCAGGATCTCCAGCCTGAATTCTCCTCCCCAATTTGATGACATCCCACCGACCAGCTGGACATGAGAGATGAGATGTAGCAGTTGCTGAGTGACTGTTCCCAGAAGGCATAGTCCTCCCCTGCAGTGACAGCTGTAGGTGGGAACAAGATCCTGCAGCACGTGGGGCTGGTAAATAACACTGAAAGTGAGACCACGTGTTGGAGGGGCATGTTAGAGAAGTCTTGCATGTTAGAGAAGTCTTGCATGTTAGAGAAGTTTTATACTCCATGAGGAGAAATTAATCGTGTGTTCGGATGACCCTGTGAGCTTCTAGGTCAGGGGGATGCATCAGTGTCTGCTAGGTGAATGCCAGCTGGTGCAAAGATGGGTCAGCACTGCTTTAAATTTGCCCAGCCAGTGTTTTCCAGATTGCACCTCTTATTTTCCTGCCTTGGATAGCACAGGGCTTTCCTCTGTAACCTCACTCTTCAGATTTCTACGTGCTACCAGTGAGAGGGGTTAGTCAGTGCCTGTAGTTGGAGCAAAGAAATAAATAGTAGTTTGTACACACAGTACAAGTGCTCAGAGGGGTTAAGAGAGAGTTTCTCATTTCAGAGGGATGGGTGAGAGGACAGTAGTGTTCTGAAAGATTCAGCTGAACCTCCAAAGACAACAGTGCAGGTCCCAGTCCTGATTACCCAAATTTTTTCAGTGACTTTAGACAAATTGCTCATTTCCCTCACTGTCAAATAAGTGTAATAAAATCTTTCTACAGCAAGAATTGCAGAGAGCCCTGGGGTAAAGTCAGTGATAAGGACATGGAGGGGAAGTGTCTGTGCTGTGGCTAGACTGGAATGAGTGGGCACATTGTTTCCACACAAAACTGGAGCTAGTCTGTCAGAAATGGCTGAACACAGATAAGCTATGCCATGCTGCCATGGGAAAATAAGTATTGTCCTTCAAGTGGTCACTTAAGCTTGTCCTTTGAAGCTGCAAATTTGGCAGCAGAAATTTTTCACTGTGAGGGTGGTGAGGCACTGGAACAGGTCACCCAGGGAAACTGTGGATGCCCCATCCCTGGAGGGGTTCAAGGCCAGGCTGGATGAGGCTTTGAGCAACCTGGGCTAGTGGGAGGTGTCTCTGCCCATAGCAGGGGGTTGGAACTCGATGATCTTTAAGGTCCCTTCCAACTCAAACTATTCTGTGATTCTATGATCTGTAACTAGAGACTGTTTCAGTGGTAGGATGGATCGACTAGAGAAAGGACTAAACATTATGTTATGTTTACTCTCTTTGTTTAAAAAAAAAAACAAACAACACCTCAACCACTCTTCTGTGCTTCCTGGCATGAACTATTTTTCTAGAGCTAGATTTGTTGAGCTATATTCTTTTCTGACAGTACCTTTGCTCCATTTGAAACAGAGAAGCACATACTCATGAACCCTATATGGAATTCTACTTGCGTATTCTGCTTGCCACCATGGTATCTCGGTATTTGTGTTGGATGAGAAATGTCTCCATTTTGGACTCTTCTTTGAGCCTATTCAGAGGAAAAGCTTTTATTAAATGTTTTTTTCCTGGGACTGAAAGTTTGTGGGTTTTTCCATCTGGGCCATAGCTTTATTAGCAGACATGGCCAATGTGTCAGTTGTAGAAAGCTATATCTATGCTTGTATGTAGCCAGCAGGCTCTGTTTTTGTAATCTGAGCAACTCATCATCTGCATGGTATCACTTGGGATGTTACTGCCTGCTGTTGCCTCAGTGATACTGACCTCAAATAAATGGGATCATGTCTTTTGTTTTGCCAGTTTGATTTGTGAGTAAATCCGATGAACTGTAAGGCAAAAGTGAGGAAAGTGGAATTATATGTAACCTGTGTTTCAAGATTGTTCTCCTGAGCTGTCACCCCCCCCAGGCAGATTCACCATCAGAATTAGAATAACCTGTGTGTTAGACATACATTTTGGGAACCTTTCCCAGACTTCATACGCAAGTGTTGACACTGGAATAAACTGACTCAAATGAGAGATGGTTGCTCACTTTTCTCTTTCCTCCTTTTGCTTTTGACCACTTGAGGCCACAGCCTTTGAAAATGTCAAGTAGGAGTGCTTTCATTTTGGCAACTAAGTACAGGTAGAGGGGCTGGAACCACTGAGAGGTTATGACTGGTTCAGTACGAGGGTCTCGCCCAAAAAGCTGCTTGTAGTGACATCTAATTAGTGCTGTGGTACAGCGCAGGTACAATGAAAGCACAGTTTCGTTTACTGAGTCAAGACTCTCTGTGGGCTGTGTGTATCCCTCCCAAAGTGAAATACAATCAGGGCTGGGAGAAAATGAACCCTTGTGCTGGAGTCTAAATGTCCTTATTTCTCTCCACTGTGGGTGATGGCTGCTGTAGTTTTGCACTGCTGTTTGAATTCACACCTTACTCCAATATAGGGTTTTTTGATATGAGCCTAATCATATCGCAGCCACAGAGGAACAGCCATAGAACATGTGCTTTATGTGTGTGCTTTCTCCAAGGTGGGATGAACAAATGTAACTCTTAATCTTTAAGAGGCTTCTTAAGGAGAGCTGACATCACTCAAATAAAGTGGTTCAGAGTACATGACAGAGAGATGGTAGCTGTGAAACCGTGTGATATATTGCAAAGGCTGTCGATTTACAGCTTGTTTATTTTTCCTTTCTGGCACAGTGGAAACCTAGAACGTACTGAATCTCTGCATGATAATACTCTAACCCTGTTGGTGCCCTTGATGCATGAAGTGGACTCATCTATCAGTGGGTAAGTACCGGTCACCAAATGAAAACAACAAAAATAGTAATGATCCTAACAATAACATCTGAGTCTTTTCCAGTGAAAAACTGAATTCTTCTCTTTGTTTACATGCAGCCAGACCGTTGCTTTTTCCCCTGTTTCCCAGACTCTGGAAATACAGACAACTGCATTCATTATCTGGGAATTGTTATTTGTCATGCTTTTCATTCCAGCACTGTACCTCTTTCTCACTCCTTTCTAGCTAATGCTAATTAGTTACCATCCCATTTATAGTAGCTATTTCAGTGATCATATTAGAATTAATATGATTCTGCAGATACAATGTACTGTAAAATAAAATAAAAACAGAACAAGTAAACCACATCTTGTTCCTTAGGGCATGTGTTTAAGGATATGGTTGAGAATCACCAGGCCAAAGGTTAGGGTCAAATGTTCTGGGATTTTAAGGAGCTTGGTGGAGTCTGTTTGCTTTTCTGTTTAATTTCACAATCAGAATTCACTTCTGCCTCTGTTCATTTTCCCACTGCCTCTGCTCCCTAGTCTGCGAGGTGTCTGAATACCAACCAAGGAACATCTCTCACCCTTTGACTGAAATACTTGTATAACACATAGCCCTTGTCCTCTCCCCGGGGCTGCCCATGTGCGAGTTCCTGCCTTTGTACTCAGGGGTCTTCCCTTCCACTTCTGCATCATAATCTAGAATGAAAGATTTGCAGTCAGTCCCAACAGATAGACTGTCCTCTGGCACAGACAACGCTTGAGTTGAAATTGGGGGACTTGGTCACTGAAGGTGAATTAGCATCCATGTAGACTGAGAAAGCTGACACTCATTCCTAAAACAGGGAAACAAAAACTCATCAGCAGTGTCCCCAAGAGGTCAAGTGTCTGTTTTAGCCACCATTTATGGCAAACCCCAGGGAATAGGTATTGTCTAAATGACTAGGACAGATTGGCATCTGTGGAAGTCAAAGATTCCCTTGACCAGCATGCTACACATGTAGGAAAAAAGTTACCTGCACTGCCGTGTGATTTGGCTGAAAAGCTTGGGTAAACTCAGATTCATGGCCTCATCTGGATTTTAGCACATAAAGCTGATTTCCGCTCTTGTTTCATGGAAATAAAATCCCTTAATTACTGCCGCAATAGTCGGAATGGGTTGAAGATGTGCTTGAGCCTGCTTAGAGAAGTGAAGAGTGCTGTCAGACCTCACAAGATGACTAGCAAGGACAAAAATCTCAAGTACAGTCTCAGCAGCATGCTCTGGAAATTTTTGAATGCTTTCATTGTTACAGATTGTGTAGAAATTTAACTCTGTATCCCTTACTTCTTGATGCTTTGATACAGCTGTTTTTTTGTACAGCTTTATAGATATGAATGCTTTCATCTGTGTCTCTAGATTTTATCACCTACAGAAAACACTGCATGACAAAAAAAAAAAATCTGTGATAAAAATTGGGCTCTTTTCTTTCTCTTCAGAATGTACCTTTTTTAAAGTACAAGTTCTCTGAATTTATAAGCCCCACCCAACTGGCTATGTGGATTATTTTTTCTTTCTCATAGACAAGGCTTAGTTAATTCAAGTCCACAGAAATGTCCAACCCAGGGAAAAGTTGGGTTGACTAGAAGGCACAACATTCCCAGGCATGTTAATATGAGTAATACTCTTTTTTGGACAGTGTATTTTTAAAGCTTATTTTTATTATCTATCCTTCATTTGAGTCTATGAGAGCAAACTTCATCCCTGGGCATAAATAGCCTGAAAAGGCTTGCACTGTGTTTGGAAGGAGTCTTCTGGCACAGCGCCATAAACGGGAGGAGTAAATTTCTCTCTGACTGTTTCCCCTGGCAATCCCTGGCATAGGAGGCAGGCAGGAAAAAAGGAAATGTACCTCAACAGGCTTAAAATCCTGTCTTGAAAAACTCTGATCCAAAAGGACAGGCTGGGAAGGAAGCAGAGTTTAAGGCAGTCCCTCAACAAGGTTTGTCTGAAATTACACCAGGACCTTTTCCAGCCAGTGGAGCAGCCTAAGGTTAGAAGGAGGCACAAAGGATGCTTAAAGCACTCCTAGTCCTCTTTGGCAGGATTTCCAGGTACTGTGGTGTGCTTCCAAGTCTTTTCTGATAAAACCCTCTTGCATTTTACTTTGTGTGAAGTAGTTGAAGAGACTTGGCCTGTGCTACTGTAGTTGAAAGCAACTTATATCCCCCTCCACTCTTTCCTTTAACCATCTGCTAATCATAAAGGTAGTGAAGCTCAGATAATTAATGAAGTGTTTATTCCTGCAGTGCTATTGAAATGGTAGATAAAATTGAAATGTTACTTTAGTGAATTTGTAACTGAAAGTATTCCTATTAGTAACTGTTTCTTCAGATTAACTAGGTAGTGCAATGATTTCCTCTGTTACACAAACTATAGGACTTGGCAAATCATCCATGGCGGGGGGGCCCTGGCGAAGAGGCTTTGTGATAGGAGAGGAGAAAAAGAGATAAGTAATCAAAAGAAGTCTGTTTCTGTGATGGATGTTAACCTGGGTCAGTGGAGATGCTGCTTGTGTAGTCTAGTGTTGTCAAGAGGAAATCAATTTACAAGTAATAGATTAATGTAAAATGGTCCCATAGAACTTCACATGACTGGAAAGCAAGGGGTACGATTCAGCTTGCCACACACATATTTAATTTTGGTGACAAACAGAGCTTACTAAATCTGTGTCTTGATCTTTCAGAGAAGTCTTCCCTACTTCATTTTTCTACGGTGATTCTGTGGAAGCATCCAACTTTGTTCAGTTGGAAAACCACGAATGCCTTTTCCAGTCTCTCAACTTCACACTGCAGGTAAAACTGATTTGTATTTTGACTGCTTTCCTGCTTGACAGCACATTCTGGTTTTGTATCTCTTTTATTCTGAGTGTAGCCTGGGCTTCAGTGCATGTTTCTGAACCATGGTGTGCTGTGCAATGCAATCTTGATTGGACGCCATATTTGCAGCATGCAGGGATGGTATATTTCCTTCTCTGAATATATTATAACAAGAATTGCAAATAGGGCATCTCACTTCCATAGGAATGAAGCTGCTACCATTTGTTTCTCTTTTACCTTTAATCACGTGTGCTGAGTAAAGACCTCTAGTTATTCAAGTGCCACATTTTGGATGCAGTCACAGGTTCAAAAGGGAGGAGTAATTCTTTGTAGTGGCATGGTCTTTGAGCAGAGGAGTGGGCAGCCTTCATCCATGAGAGCAAGGGATTCAGACTGGCTAAATGCCCCCCCGTATGAAAATGTTTATAGCACTGCTGATATGAGTACAGCACAGGGAAGAGACTGTGACAGTAAAAAGACAGGTGTGAGAAGGTTTCATTACATGTCTCATAGCATCTCAGTGTTATTCAAGTCTTATCTATAGATAACACTTCACATGGCAGTTAGATGGGTTCCTGATGTGGCAAAACATATGGATGATTTATGGTAACAAACTTCTGCGATGCAGCCGATATGAACTTGTCTTGCTGCTGTGACTTTATCTATTACAAGCACTTCAAATCCTTTTTGACCACTAGATGGAACTAGGGAATGATAAATCATGCAGAGGTGGGGGAATCATTTATTGTGAAAAATAGTCTTTCACCTTTTTCCCCTTTCTGTTCTCCTAGGCATGAATGCCACTCAGCTCATAATGAATAACACATGTCTGCCTCCGTGGACAGACTGTGGGCCAGAGCAATTAAGCCCCCACTGTCATGCAGTGCCCTTAGCTATTTACTGAAAAGGAGTGAAAACAAGATTTCAGGACATTAAAGCTTTCGTGAACCAGGCTATTAATTTCTTGTGATTCTGAAGTCATTCTTGAGTGTTTATAGGTCTTCCCTCCTCCTTTCACCCCCATAGCCAGTTATTGGTTAAAACCAGATAAAGAACAGATGTATTGATGCTTTAGCTAGATTAGTACTTTCAAAAAAAACAAAATGTTAACAAGTAAGTGAGACAGAATATTTGTATTAGCAGAGCCACCATTTGTCCTGCCTCATCCTTTGGTCTCTCATGCACACACAAGTTGCAATATTAATAATTTTTTTCCATATAGGACTAGAAAATGGCACTGTAGCAAGTAACAGATCTGCTCTCCAGTAACATGGTAAACCTCATAACTGTGTGTGTCAGAGAGAAAGGGTTGAGTTTCATAATGGGCAAAGCAGCATTTGTATCACTATTCGCTTAATTGTTGTTAGTGATTTGCCTGCCATTTAATAAACTTCTCNATGAAACATTATGTTTGTATTTCATGTAGCATTTATCATGCTCAATTTTAGTGGGATTTCTCCACCTGCCTGGAACCTCAGGGTTTTTGTAAGGATTTGGCATTATGAACTAATTATCAGTCAGGCATTTCTTCAAATATAAACAGTGTTTGAAGAATGAAAACCTGTTAGTTTTAATGTTTGTACTTTACACAATTAACAACTGATTGCTACATCTTTTGACAGTACTATCTCAGTGTGGATAAATATTGTAATGGGCTTAATGTTTTAAACTGTATGCATTTATATATGTGTTGTTAGAAACAATCAGGAAATATTTTTCCTAATAAAAAATGTAGATAGACATGAAAACTTATTTTCATTGACATTTTTCCATGGATTATTTATTTTCAGCAAAAACCCAGGAATCTTGGCATTTTTATTGGATATGTTTCGGTGGTAGGCTGGAAATTCTTTAAGTTTTTTGTTGAAAATTTGTGGGAGCTTTGATAATAAGCCAATGTTTTCCACTAAGAGTTTCATTTAACTGGAAACCCCAGAACTTGAAAATAAGTTGTTCACGTGCATTTCCTGGCAGCTCATTCAGCAAACCCACAGTCCAGTAGTCACAATCATCATTACTTTGGCTTCTGCTCCATAAGGCAAAACATGTGCAGAATATAATGCAGTGTTTATCAGATAGAAATGAGAATGTTAATGCAGACAGCA
>VZTO01013955.1:0-26789 GCA_013400615.1 Syrrhaptes paradoxus
TGGCTAAATCCCGGAGAGATGGGGTACCACAACAACCGCTCCCTCCTGCCAGGGCTGCACCCCGGCCACGTGTGCTGCTGGCACATCAGGAGACTCGTCACCCGCCTGTCCCCAGGGCTGGTGAGGAGGAGCGTGTTCCTCCACGGCCACCGAAGCCACCTCATGACGCTCACACGTGTGGCTGCCAGGAGGTTGGCACGGCGCAGGGGAGGACAGCCAGAGTGGCCATGTGATCCCCCCGCTGCTATTCCTGGTCCCCGGGGAGGCTGGAGGACTGTCACACGCAGTGAGAATCACCCGGCTGGAGCGTACAAGCCAGGTGAGTCCAGCTGTGGTGACAACAAATTCCTAATTAGTTCATTGCATCAGACCGGCCAAACACTCACAGTCATTACCCAAGGATGGCCTACGTGCCGGGCAGGGTGTGCTCCCCTGATCCCTGCTTCCCAAAACGGGAGTGGGAGAGCCAGACTAGCCTGCCCTGGAGAAGGGACATGCTGTGTGCTGTGCCCGGCAGCCCAACCAACTCCAGGTTCCCCCACACGGGGAAAATACCAGCCAATGTGCCAGGCACGCAGCAAATGGCCCGAGTGTGACAGTCCCACGGGGTGAGGTCTCATCCTGCCCCACGCGTGGGTGTGGAGTGGGTCTCTCTTACCCACAGCCGCACGGACTCGGGCACAGGATGATGGGGTGCACACCGGTTCCCCCATCCCGCTCCCCTGCAGTGTAGGCAGGCATGACCCGCTCCTTTCCGACTGCTTCCCGAGGATGGAGGGCTGGGTGGGCATTTGGAAGCCCCTCAACACAGTGGTAGAGGAGGAAGCTCCTTTGCAGAGAGGTGCTGAGCCCACGAGCTCAGCCGGACACCACGTGAGTGCCGGCTGGCATGTCACAGCCCTGCCACATGTGCGCTCCCGGCAGCATCGCAGGGCAGCAGCATCGCCGCCTCGGAGGCAGCGCTGGCAGGTTTGGCAGGGAACTATGTATCTTGGAGCGGCTTTCCCCGCAGCGGTAGCTGGAGCCGATTCTGAATACTTAGCTGGTTTAATATGCAAACAAAAATCCCTGGATTGTCAGCTCTTCCAAGTCAAGGGACCATCCGAGTGCTTGGCAAACAGCGCAGGGCGCGGGGGGAGCTGCGGCAGCCCGGCAGCGACAGCCAACGCTGGTCACAGCACCGAGGTGAGAAACTGCGGGGCCAGCTTCATCCTCGCTGTGAAGTTTAGCTGCTCTCCTTTGCTCAAGCCAGGCTCGCTAAGGGGTGGTGAGGTGTGCCCCCATCCTCCCTGGGCCTGAGCCCCACCGAGGCTGGTGCTAACGGTGGGTTTGAAGCGCCACAAGGTGCTGAGCCAGGCAGGGACCTCCTGGGACCCCGAGGTGGAAGCACCCAGGCCACTGCAGGGTCTCTTGTCCTCCTCCTGCGTCACCTCCTGGGACCCCAAGGTGGAAGCACCCAGGCCACTGCAGGGTCTCTTGTCCTCCTCCTGCGTCACCTCTTGGCCCCAAGGGGGACCTCACCCCCTCTCATCTGCCCTCTGGATGAAGGATCCCGCAGGATCCAGGATGCTGCTGAAGCATTCAGGGTGGCACAGGGTAACCGCCTCCCAGCACACAGTGATCCTACCTAACTGGTTCCAACAAGAGGTGACGAAAAACCCCGCATCCTGGGATTTAGGTCAGGCGGGTGGAATCACCCAGGCTGGAGCAGGACCAGCAGGCAGAAACTGGTGCCCAAATAGTGCCAGGATACCAGCATCCCCGAGGCACGGCCGGCCACCCTCAGGGGCTCTGTGCTGCAGCACCAGCCGTCTCCATCCCACCAGTAACACAGGCGCTGCTGGGGAATGGGGCCCAGCTGCTGCCAGAGCCGTGCTGGGGCTTTCTGCGGGGCCCCTCACCCGCACCACGGACTGGGTCTGGTCCTGCGGTGTGACACAGGGGTGGCACAGGGGTGTTTGGAAAAGCCATGTTAGAGCTTCCCTCCTGGAGAAGCCCTGCTCTCAGGGGTCTCCTCCGATCTCCCCCTGAGCATCTCTGCACCTTGAACACTCCCCAGAAGGAAACTGAAGCCTCACCAATGGTGGCAGCCAAACCTGCATCTGGAGGAAATTTTATCCCGCAGGTGGCACGGTGGGCAGAACGGGTGGGAAAGCAGCGATTGCCTCTCAGGAACAGCAAGGGCTGTCTGTGCTGGGCTGCAGGCACGACCCACGCCCACCCGGGTGTTAGAGGGAAGGTTTTGGGGCTGTGCACGGCCAATGCTTCTGCTGTTCAGCCGCCTGTCCCACAGCTGTGCCAGCGATGCTAACGTCCTGGTCCCTACAGTGTGACATCCCGCCTGCAGCTGGAAGTGACTGACACATGCAGTCCCAGGTGATGCCTCAGAGGCCCCAAAAATAACCAAAAAAAAAGGATTTTCCTGTCTATCTCAAAACACCGAGCACTCATCCCTCCCAAATTCTCTGCCAGCAAACAGGAGGGAGTTTCTCAGCTTCTTCCCCCACCACAGGGGACCTCTGATGCTAGTGGGGGGGTCAGAGGGGGGAGAAGAGGATGGGGGGCTGTGAACATCCCCCAGGAGGAGGATGCCCCAGCGCTGCCTCTCCATACGGCCGGGGATAGAAACGGGCAGCGGGGAGAAGGCGGTTTGTGGAGACCCCGGTGCGGGGGGGTGCGGGGGGTGCCGGCATCTCTCCGAGGACACCTTAAAGCCGGTGGCTGCGGGCTGCTGCCGCCGCCGCCCGCCGCCCCGCTCGGCTCCTGGCCGCGGCTCGGCGGGAAGCAGCTGACTCGGGGCGGCTGCCAGGCGCTGCTGGCTGCTGGATCCGGCCGCGGCAACGTGCAGCCCGACATGTCAACCCGGGCAGGCCTATGCTAATAGCTGGGGGAGGGCTCAGGGGCGAGGGGGAACGGAGGTGGAGGCCGGAGCCCAGCCAGAAAATTTCTCTCTCCACCCCCCCCACCCCGCCTCCCTCTTCTTCTCCACCTCCCCGCATCCATCTGCCTCCCCTCCTCCTTCTCCTCCTCCTCCTCCATTCATAAATCCGGGCGGCACTGCCATCTACCGTAGCGTGCGGCCAGTCCTCTCCCCGCTCGGCCCCCCCGGGGAGCCCCCCAAGCCCACCGCCCCACGGGCAGCCCTGCCTGCAGCCCGCCGACCCCTGCCCGTGGGTTCTGCCTCCATGGCGAGCCCTGGTCCCAGCAGCACTCCCAAAGCCCCCAGGAGACTTTCCCACGCAGCAGAAGGGCAATCCCATCCTTGACTTTAATGCGAAGTTGGGGTCTCTCTGTCCAGCCCCTCACCCCAGCCTCAGGCCCCCCCCAGCTGCATTTGAGGGGTCTGCTGCTACCCTCCGAAAGCTGAGCAGCCAGCCCCACCGCCACCAAGCAAGCAGCTCGAAATCAGGAGGTGGCAGAGACAGCCATCGCCTACCTCTGTTGTCTGGTCTCCCACCTTCAGGAAAACCCTCAGCTCCTGTTTGCAGGCACCTCCTTAAAGCCACAAATTCAGCTCTGAACGCGGGGAGATAGGGGAGATAAAACCCCAGCTTCTCCTCTAACAGAGCCATGGGCCCGAGGCTTTAAAAAAAAAAAAAAAGATGAAAGTAGACTTGCCCGCCAGGAGAAGGGTGAGAGTTTGCTGTCAGCCGTCGTCCCTGCTCGGGGAAGAAACCCTCCCAGGGCCAGGCAGCCCTGTCCAGGAGGAGACAATGAGGGGCAGCCCCTTCCCCTTGGCGATCTGTTTCCAGTTCCCCACTGGGGAGGGTCTGGGCTCCCACAGCCATCTGCTCACAGGGGGTTATTCTCCCTCCTCAGCCTGCAGTGGGACAACCCCTGCTTAGGTCTTATTCCATATGTCTTACTATTCCCCACAGGAATAAAATCTTGCCCCCTCCCCACATCAGGGGACCCTCCCCAATCCTCCATGCTCTTCCTCGCCTTCCTCCCCTTGCTAGGAAGGATTGTTCCCGGGGAAGCCAGGATGGGAACCCCACACCCCAGCAGGATGCAAGCAGCTCTGTGGGGCAGCCAGGACCAGACTTCCAGGCTCATGGCTGGGTGAGGAGCAGCGGGGTCCCTGCCTGCGTATCCCCCCAGCAGCATCTCAGCCCGCACCGGTCTCCCTCTTTGTTCATCAGAGCTTCCCCCCCGGGAATAAAGCCCCAGGAGAGCAGGAGCAGGAGAAGGGAGTGAATTGGGACCAGCCCAACAGAACAACCTGGAGGTGGGTCAGCATGTGCAATGCATGTGCAGGTGGGAGACCTGGCGCTTGAGGCTGAATGGGGAGCAGTGTCTGAGCATCTCTACAGGAAAGAGAGAGAGGGAGGGAGGGAGAGACGGAAAAAAAAAAAAAATCTTGTGAGTGCAGCGTTTGCAAAATGAGCTGGCGGTAAATAGCTGGAGGATAGACAAGCGTCTCTGTACGTGAGGCACGGCACGGAGAGCTGCACCTGAGTGAGGCTGGGCCACGGCTCGCTCCAGCATCGCACTTATTGATGCATCCTCCCCAGCCTGCCCTCCCTCTGCGCTGACTCCCCCTCCTTCGCCGTGAAAATGCAGCGGGAAAAATGTGTTTTCCCCCCGCTCCCTGCTGCAGCCACAAAGCAGAGAGCTGGGAGAGGCACAACGGAACTTGATTTGAGGTCCAGCTTGTGCCTGCTCTTATTCTGGGGGGATTCAGCAGCATGAACCTCCTGACCCCCTTTTTCTTGCTGGGGACCTACAGCCCCTGGAGCTCAGCCTCTCCCCACACCCTGCTCCTGCGCTTTCTGCTCCAAGCAATGGCAGCGGCGTTGCCAACACTCCCTCCTTCCAAGTGTCTCTCTTGCTATCCAAGTCCCTTTGTTCCCTCCGCAGGGCAGCCTTCCCCCGCGTTTCACAACGACAGGCTGAGGCCCAGCACAACTCATCTCACCTGGGGTGCTCCAGGCAGTTAGACCCCCTCCTCTCTTCTCCTTTCCTCCCCCCGCTGTGAAAGCCCAGGCAAAATTCCCGCAGCACCTGAAAAATGTCCCACCCTTCCCAGGTGCCGGAGGAAAAAGGAGCAGAAGCCATCCTTCCCCTATAGAAAGATGTGCTCGGGGCTAGAGGTTAGAGCCGGTTCTCTGCAATTTTCCAAAGCTTCCTCCCCAGGCCCACCGGGTTCGCTGGTCAGTTCCCCCCCGCCCCGTCTCTGTTAACGAGCGGCCCCGCAGCCCCGGCACCCGCCTGACACCCTGTGGCCGCCGCCCGCCTTGCAGGGACCGGAGGGGACCGGGCATGGGGACAGGAGGGGACCGGGAATGGGGACCGGAGCCGGCCCTGGGATGGGGACCGGAGCAAGCCCAGGGATGGGGACTGGAGCCAGCTCAGGGATGGGGACCGGAGCCAGCCCAGGGATGGGGACCGGAGCCAGTCTGGGGATGGGGACCGGAGCCAGCCGGGGGATGGGGACCGGGGCCAGCCCAGGGATGGGGACCGGAGCCAGCCCGGGGATGGGGACAGGAGAGGACTGGGGATGGGGACCGGACCCGGCCCTGGGATGGGGACCGGAGCAAGCCCAGGGATGGGGACTGGAGCCAGCTCGGGGATGGGGACCAGAGCTGGCCCTGGGATGGGGACAGGAGGGGACCGGGGCTGGGGAACAGAGCCGGCCCTGGGATAGNGGAGGGGGACCGGGCCGGGCCCTGGGATGGGGACTGGAGCCAGCTCGGGGATGGGGACCAGAGCTGGCCCTGGGATGGGGACAGGAGGGGACCGGGGATGGGGAACAGAGCCGGCCCTGGGATAGGGACCGGAGCCAGCCCAGGGATGGGGACCGGTGACAGCCCTGGGATGGGGACAGGAGCCAGCCCATGGATGGGGACCGGAGCCTGATGGGTGATGGGGACCGGAGCCGGCCTGGGCATGGGGACCAAAGCTGGCCCAAGCATGGGGACCAGAGACAGCGCTGGGGTGGGGACCGGAGCCGGTGGGGAAGGGAAGGAGGGCTGCACAGGAGTGGACACCCAGGATCTGTCCCAGACTGACTTAGCAGAGCAAAGCGAACAGGAGCAGGGGGATATCGCAGAGTGAGAGCATGCCTGGCTGCTGCCACCCCCCATCCTGGGATAAACTGCTGCATACTTTAATAAACCAATACGTGTGTGTCCCAGCAGTTTCCACAGGTGCCCATGGATTCAGCCCAGCATGTCCAGGAGGAAAAGAATTTCAATTTACTGCTCGCCGATGCCCCAGACTCATATGAGCGCACAAGACCTCTCACTCTACAGGCAGCACGTGACAGCAGGAGCTGCTGGGATAATGCCTCAGCAGATAAGAGGCCCCTAAGAACATCCAAATGGGTTTCCAGCCCCTCGGAGTCCCCCACATTGCATGGCAGGGCCTTTCCCCTGCTATCCCACAGCTTTGCTCACCTCCTGCCAGGAGGCTGGATTTTGACTTCCTGAAGCACCAAAGCTGGGGTCTCTGCAGGGGCCATGCAGGAGCAGCTCCATGGGGTGCCTGTTTGCTGTGTCCGTGAAGGTGTGAGGGTCAGAGTGGCNTAAAACCCAGTCACCTGCACCCCACCAGCTCCACGGGGTGCCTGTTTGCTGTGCCCATGAAGGTGTGAGGGTCAGAGTGGCTGTACATAGTGCATGTCCAACACAGTGGCTGTGCTGAGTGTCACACACTCCTGCAAGAGTCGAAACACCCCGGTAATTCTCACTGCTCGGAGCTGACCTTGCAGCATATCTGAGGCATCACCAGCAGCTACGACACAGCAGGATCCCAGCCTGGGAAGCTCCAGCACCAGCTGGGGACAGGGCTGGCACTGACCCTTCCTGGGGAAGCAGGAGGCATGGCTCCATGCAGCGTCCCAGGGGAGTTACCGACCCTCAGCATCCCCTCTTGCAGGGACACCTGAGGTCTGTCCTCATCCCTGGAAAAGCTGCCAGGATGCTGGGGGGGCAGGAGGAGGTGGAGATGTTTGCTGAGAGGGCTTGGAGAGCAAAGCCACCTTGGAGCAGGCAGCCCTTGCTCCAGGTGCTCGCCCAGGCACCCAAGCAAAGCCCTGCAACCTTCGTGGGAAAAAAAAACTTGTCTCCATTTAGGAGGGGATCCTTCACAAACCCTAACTTACCCGCCTCTCTTCTCCATTTTACAAACTTCAATGGATATCCCACTCCTATGCCTCCTGGGGCCACGGGGAGAGACCCCCAAATCCCACCATGCCCTGGGCATCTGATGGCCACCAGCTTGGTTGTCCTGCAGGTCCACCAGCCATGCCCGGGGAGCTGGTGACCACTAACCCTCCCGTACTGCTCACAGCATTCGCAGCCTCCCCCGTGCATCCCCAGCCCCACGCACCATTTCTCACTCCCAGCCCCTCTCCTGGGTGGGCAGCCAAGGCTCCCCATTTCTTAGAGCTTGGGGCAGAGCTCACCCTGGCTGTAGAGCCCGTTGGCAGAGGTGTGGTGCCGGCTATCAGCAGCTTTCCCTGCTCTGACTTCAGTTTCTCCGAACTGGCTGCGGTTCAGAGAGATTTTGACGTGATATTCTTGCCCCAGCGCGTCCCTCTGGCCTGAGCCCAGCGGGGAGAATCGGAGCCATTCAGACTGCACATCGCAGGGGAACCTTTTTAATTAAAAGAGATGATGGTCTGGTCAGCGGGGAACGGGCTGCTCTGGGGATATGGGGAGGAGGAGTGAGCTGGGTGAGGGATGTGGGGGGACGACGTGCCTACTCAGGGTTAGCTCTGAACTCGATAGCTTTGCAAGTTCAAATCAAATTCAAAGCATCTGATGCTCCCCAATATCCACCCCTCTCCCAGCAGAGAAGGAGGATGTCTGTGTGCTCCTTAGGGATGCTGGGGACATGGGTGCCTGATGCTAGCTCTCCATCCTTGCCAGAAAAGAGCTAAAAGCTCGGGAGGGCTCTACACCAGGGGGGTTATGTCAGCGTAGTGGGGAGCCACCGCAGCCACAGCCACCTCCTGGAGGTGGGAATGACCACAGGGTCTGACGTCCTTCCCGGTGAGCCGCAAAGCCCCGCTGTGCTCTCAGCTCGGGCGGCAGAGGGGATCCCTCCCTGCCAGGGCCATGCTCAGAAGACCAGAAGCGAATTGCGAGGGGAAGTAGGGTTNCTGCCAGAAAAGAGCTAAAAGCTCAGGAGGGCTCTGCGCCAGGGGGGGTTATGTCAGCGTCGTGGAGAGCCACCGCAGCCACGGCCACCTCCTGGAGGTGGGAATGACCACAGGGTCTGACGTCCTCCCCGGTGAGCCGCAAAGCCCCGCTGTGCTCTCAGCTCGGGCGGCAGAGCGGATCCCTCCCTGCCAGGGCCATGCTCAGAAGAGCAGAAGCGAATTGCGAAGGGGAATAGGGTTTGAGGAGGAATTAGGCAAGGGGATTTTTCCCCATGTAGAAATGCAGGGTCCCCAGGGACTGGGAGGCTTGAAAGAGGGCCAAGCCTTTGATGTCCATCCTAAAGCCTAAAGGCTAGGCTAGCGCCCAGTCCGCCCAGGGTGGCTGTGATCCTCCCTCCTTCACCCCATCTTCCCGGGATGCTCTGGAAAGCATCTCCCCGCCACCACACCACATGGCTCTGAATCACCAGGAATGTGTCTCCCTCCAGGCCCATTTTCTGGCTCCCAGGACTGTTGTGGAAAGCCACGGCCAGGCCCTCCACACCATGCCTGCCCGCAGCCATACCCCTGCAGGGGTCAGAGGAGGAGCAGCTCCAGCCCGGCACAGGGGTAGGTGCTGTGACAGTGAGTGGCACCACGCTCCTGTCCCAGCAAGGATGTGTCCTGCCACTTCCTTGGCTAGCGGCAGCCGGCCATGTAAAGCCACAATTATATTGCAGGCAGTATGGGGAGCATTTCTAGCTTGCGGTGCCGTCGCTGTGAAGAGACAGATTTGCCGATTAGCACCGGCAAGACGAAGGGAGCGTGTCTGGGTGGCACGGGATGGAGGTGGAGAAGTGACACCATGGTCCTCAGCAATGGCTGGAGAGGCAGCAAGGAAAGGGTGGAGAGCGACTACGTGATGCTTCGCAGGGAGAACTGATCTTATTAATAAAAGCTGCTTCTTCCCAAGGCCTTGATAATCTCTCCTGGTGCAGATTATTTACAGCTGTGGAATTTAATACTCCAATGAACAAAGCTCCCCAAAGCAGAGAGGCAGCGAGCGGACTGTTAACCCTTCTGCGTGGCACCGGGGGCTTTCGGTGCGGGTTTGATGTCTCAATGCAGCGCAGCCACAATGCAGCTCCACCAGATCTCAGCACCTACGTGGCCAGCACCCAAGCCAGGATGATACCTGGCAGAAAGTCAAGCCAAAGCCCATTCAAACACCTGGATGGGGAGAACAGCTCTTAATTACAAAGACAGCGCCTGGGCAGGGCTTTAAAACGCTCTGAAATGTACCCCCCCTTCCTCAGCTTGTCGTGATATTCATTGCATCTGAGGAAGAGGGCACAGGTCCCGTCAGACTTGGCTTATTCAACTGAACAGTCCCTTAGATCCAGCTGATTCGGAGGGAGAGAGAATGGGGTGGGCTTGAGGCACAGCCTGGCAGCAGCAGGGGTGAGAGGGATGTATAGGAAGGACCAGTTCATCGTACAGGCTGGTTGTCCCACCAGCGTCAGAGCCTGGTTTGATTATTGAATGGGATGGGCACAAGAGAGCACTCAGGGGAAGGGCTGGGCAAAGGGATGGAGAAGGAAAGGCAAATACCAGCCCTCACTCACATGCTAAAATCCACTACCCACAACAAAGCAGCACATTGTGGAGCTGTAAATGCAGCCCGGTTTGGAACTCCATCTCTCTTATCACACCGGTGCTTCAGATATTCCCCAGGGACCACACAAATCCTGGGTCTGGTTCTGCACAGCACAGTTTAAAGTGTCACAGTAGCATCCCTACTATAACCCCTGGAGGTGATAAACAGCCCCTATCCACAGCCCGTGCAGGAAAAAGCAGAGTTACGGCAGAATTCAGGTGGGATCTGTTATCCAGCAAAAACCCAGCTTCAGGGAACACAGAGCTCACACCCCAACTCCGTGTCTCTCTTGGGATGGCATCCTCTCTATTTCTCAGCAGCACCCAGCCTTTGTGCAGCGCCAGAGCAGCCTACACCCACCCGAAAACCACAGTATGTGCCTCCCAGGTTATGCAGCCCCTTTGCTCTTGACTTGCAACACCCCTCCCTACAGCCCCTCTCCCACCTGCCTGATGCCATCTGGCAAGGAGCTCCCAGGGCTTGTCCCCATCCTTCAACCACCCCACACGGGAGGAGATGGAGGGTGTAGCAGGGAGTTCAGCCCAGCTTCAGGTTGCCAAAATTAGCACAGGACAGCCCATCATTAACTCTGCATTTCCTCCTTCTTAAAAGTCTTAACGTTTGCTCAACTTTCTGCAGAAACACAATCCAGGCAGCACTCAGCAACTTCAGCAGAGACACCAGCAGCGAAGGGAGCCCAGGGAGCAGGGGAAGGAGGGATCCTGCCCCTCGGAGACCCTCTCTCACAGGCAGGAAGCCAGCCTGGCTTCCCTCTCCTCCTGCCCCAGAGCCTGAGCCACCAACCCTCCAGGAGGGAACAGCCTCCCCGGGTCTGGGTTTGATGCCCTGGAGGTCCCCATGTCCTCAGCTCACCCCGCTGCAGGTGAGGTCTCCTGGGACCGGTCCCTCCTCTGCAAGGCAGAGCCGAGGCACATCAAGGGCAAAGCGGGAGACTTGAGAAGCCAGTTAAACAGCTATTTACTGCTGTTAGCAGCAGGAAAGGTAGATTTGAGGCTTCCTAGAGCTGTGTAGGACCTCCTGGAGAAGGGCCAAGAGCTGAGCATCAACCTCAGGAAACAAGGTCAAAGATAACATCTACCATCCTGCCACCTCCGCTTGTCACTTCATCTACCGCTCCAAGCAATAAGTTTTGTGCTATCGGGGAAGTGGAACCTTTCCCACCGCCCTCCAGATGTGTGCAGGGGACCTTAGGACTTGCTTTGAAGAGGAACAGATTCCAAGAGACGTGTGTAATACAGGAAACAGGAGGAGCCACACTGGGATGCCATGGTCACAAGTGGGATCCAGGACCTTTTCCATTTACCCCTTTAATTCTCTCCCCTATCATTGGATGGGGGTGGGAACTGTGTGAGCGGGTATGTGGGGCTTGGCCCCCAGCCAAGGGCTAACCCACCCACCAGAGGAGAAGGTTTGCTTCAGAGTCTGGGCTGCACGGCCGCAGTTGTGAGGTCTGGGATGGCCAGGGGTGGATGTCACAGGTGACGTTACTGTGCCGGGGAGTTTTCAGCTCTCAAAGGCTGAAGGTCAGCCACCATCCACATTCATACTGGGAAGCTAGCACATTAGGTTCATGGATTTTACAGCCTTCAGACATTTTCAAAGGCATGCTCACATTTCAGAAGCCCAAGTGACAGCCTGCCTTTGGTGTCCAAACCCCAGGAACTGGGCACATCACTTCCCAACTTTTTGGCGAGGGCGTGTGTACTATTCATCCCAAGCATGCTCACTCTAGCTGGTGTGGAGGTGAGCTGTATTAACCAGTGAAGCTTGCTGGTGCCCTGGGGCAATGAATTCCATGGGGCAATTTGTGCTTTGGATGAAAGGAAAAATGAAACAAAGCCTCCGCCAGCCTGTTTGATTGAACATTGCCTCTCCTGTGCTCTCAGACACAGTGAATGGATGTGCCTGATGTGCTTTCTCCACATCCTTCTTCTTATCCTTCTATCATGAGCCCTCATTAATCTTTCTTCTCAACAGGCTGAGCTTTCCAATTCTGCTTTCTTGTTAGAGGGTGTACCTGCAAGAGGCCTGGGAACATTCTCATCTTCTACCCATGACAGCTTCTGGGATAATTCTATATAAAATCTATAAGGTGACCAGCCTGGCATGCACTAGCTCACTTGGAGCAACACCGCTGATTTACACAACAGCACCAAGAACAGATTCCGTATCACTCACCACCCCATTTATTATGCTGAAGAACAGGAAAAACTTCTCAGAAAATGAGCTGACAAGGCTGCAGTGGGTGCTAACTCGCTCCCAGGAGAGCCCTTTGGGCAGTGACCACACAAGCTCTGACCTCAGGGCTCTGTCCTGGTATTAGTGCCAGCCCTAGCCTCCTCCCCTCCCTCCTGGCTCTTCATCCCCTCCAGCCCTTCTGGGTTTCCCAGTACAAGCGTCCAGCCCATACCAGTCTCCCTGATGGATGCTCTCCCCCTGCCCTTGTCTATCTCGAACAGTAGCTGCAGGATGTAAACAAGAGAGGCCCCAGGTCCAGCTGTTTCGTGGTCCTCTGCTCTCCCTGGGTCATGCAGATCCACAGCCATGCCCAGAAGAGAAGCAGACAGCTAAAAAATGACAATGCTCATCAGAAGGGCTCGACGGGGTCCTCCTGCTGCCTCCCCACCAGCAGCTGGGTGGAAAACACTGCTCAGGCTCCAAACCCCACTCACTGCCTGAGTCTTGGCAAGCCTCTCCCTCAGGGAAGGGGATTTGGCACCTGCCTCTCCGTGAATGGCCCTGGCAAGGGGTTTCAATGCATTCTGAGGGGATGTCAGAAATTTTCCCCTGTGAGAGTGGTGAGGCAGTGGCCCAGGTTGCCCAGGGAAGCTGTGGATGCCCCATCCCTGGAGGGGTTCAAGGCCAGGCGGGATGAGGCTTTGAGCAACCTGGGCTAGTGGGAGGTGTCCCTGCCCATGGCAGGGGGGTGGAACTTGATGATTTTTAAGGTCCTTTCCAACCCAAACTGTTCTATGATTGTTTTGCATCAGAATAGTGGTCCAGCTCCGGGCTTCCCAAAAGAGTCAAGCTGTACCTCCCCACAGCCCACCCCTGCCCCCTGCCATCCATGAAGCCAGCATCCCGCTGCCGGGCAGAGCATCATGTCCCTCCTCTCCCCACCACGAGCAGCTGCCAGCCCTGGGGGTGTCACGGTGCCGTTCGCAGACCCATCTTCCCATTGATTTCCCCAGCCCAGTTTGCCCTCAACAGAACACCAAGGGGTTGAGACGTGGCACTGCCACCCTCAGCCACTCAATACCCCTCCATGGAGACAGGGCTCAGCCCCACTCAGAGCTCCCCGGCTCCGACGGGGTCTTTCACCAAGGGACCAGGTCAGGCTTGGTCACCCCAAAGTCTCCATCTTCCTCCTCCTCGCCGGCCGTGGCTCCGCTGCCCTGCTGCGTGCCGGCGGCTGGGGAACATGCTGACCGAGGGAGATTTCAGCTCTGGCACGTCAGTCAGGCTTAGGGGCCATCCGAGGGGCGCGGGGGGCCGTGGGGCAGGCTGCCGGGCACACCATCGCGCCCACATTGCCATCTAGCCTCCTGCTCTGGGATGTGCAGCTCGCCGCCCTCACCCAGCCAAGCGGGCGATGCTCACTTTGGACCAAAATCCAGCTTCTGGCTGCATGGCCTCCGGTTCGGCCAGGGTTTCAGCCACCATCTCCCCCTCCTCCCAGCCCCCAAAGTCACTAGCTGCCTCCCCCAGCTCTGCGGTCCCTCCACCCTGCTGGCACAGGGCCACGAGACAGGGCCGCCTGTCTCCCAGCCCTTCATCTCCAGGCAGATGGAAGACATCAGCTCCCCGCTGCATCCCTCCGCGATAATCTGTCTCGCCCGCTTCCTTTGGGGGACACCCCTTCTCACGGCCAGCTAATCCCCAAGTGCTTGCCTGGTGCTTTCCAGACCCCAGCCGTCACCAGAGAGCCCCCATCGTGTGTCTTTTCCGGGCAAGCATCTCCCCAAAGGCCATCTCTCCCTCCCCATGCAGGATGCCCTAAAAAGAGACCCCTCTCCCCAACTCCCGTGGAAGAATGTCTGGGCACCAAGTCCCCACCATCACCAGGGGAACAGGAACCCTCTCGGGAGTTTGATCTGACGCAGACCCCATATCCAAACACACGGGAACAGACACTATCCCAGGGACCCCGTTGGAGCTGAGCAGGGAGGTACCTTAGGAATGGGGCAGGAAGACCCTGGGAGGACTCTGCCTTTGGCTTCCCCGTCCCTCTGCAGTGGGTGGCAGCTGCCCCAGAGGCTGCACAGAAGATGAGAGAATTCCTCCTAAGCGCTGCTTCACCCTGGGAAATTTCCCCATTCACCATATAAAATATGTTAAGGGCAGAATAATAAACATAAATAGGGAGCAGGGGAAAGAATGTCCTGGCAGCAGCTGCAGTAGGTGGTGTTTTGGGGTTTCTTCCCTCCTCGGAGGGAATCATCCCACTAGCCTGCAGCCATCCTTCAAGAAAAGGACCTGCAAGAATTGGTACCCACAGAGGAGATCCCAGCTGATTTCCCAGCAGGATGGATGCACAAGGAAAAGCCTCCTATATGGGGAGAGCTCAGGCTTGGGTGGATCCCACAGAAGGATGCTGCGAGCAGGCTGAGCACCCTTTCCTCTCAGAGAGACGCTGCTCCAGGCAGCAGCCGGAATTTGCCAAGCACAGAGCTGTCACCATGGGGCAGGGATTTCTGCCGAGGCTACGTTCCTCGTTAGGGAAAGTTGGGCAAAAACTGCAGGAGATGCTCTATGGGATATGCTGAGCTTAACTGTCTGCATGTCTGCTGCTTAAGCTCTGAGGTTAAGGATTTAGTTCCACATATCAGTTTACTCAGACATAAAGCACCGCTTCACATGTTAATCTCAAGTATGCTGCATTGTCTTGCCCGCTTCCTCTCGTGCCCTCTCCCCACGACCTCTTCCCCAGCGAAACACTGGAAAGTTATTAGCAAATATTCTGTGAAATATTTAATATCCAACCAGCAGGATCTATGCATCCCATGAGAGACTCATAGCCTTTATGGTCAGGACAAAATCAACAGGGATTGTTTGCAGGCCCCCACATCCTACTGGGAGATGCTTTGAGGCTGGAGTTGTTGCCAAGCAAAAACCTGGCAGTAAAGAGTCTTTAGATGAGTTATAAACCGGGCTACCTGGGACTGAGGTACCCCAGCTTGGGATGGACTCTGCCTCCGCCATGCCCACAGCCTTTGCACAGAAACAAAACAGAATGTACAAGTGGCACTCAAAAGCTGATTTTTCAGCCTTACATTAGCAGAAGCCACCTTCCTCTTCTGTTCTCAAAAGGATTCACGTTGAGGAAGTCCGTGCTCCTCCTGTCTGCAGGAAAGGCATGACAGACACGTCACTTGGCTTATGATTTGTTTATAAAATCTATGAAGGTATTTGTTTATGTGTTTATGGGGGTTGGGGGTCTTTCAAAGGTTGGGGAAGGCTTTCTAAAGCAAGACTGCAGAGCTGCTAAGTGGCATAAAGACTTTCCCTAAAAATACATAAAAGCATACACCCTTTTTCTACTTGAAATGCTTCAGCCTGCTACTGGGATAAGCTTTGAAAGTACTCAAAAGCCACATTTAAACTGTAAAAATTTATCCACTGATGGCAGGGCAGAACGCCGACTTTCCCACCCCTTAGCCCAGCTCGGGTCGATCAGCACCCCACAGCCCTGCACAAACCTTCCCCAGTGCCAGGATCCCACCAGTGCAGCCCCTTGAGCAGAGCCCACGCGCTCCCACACTCCCGGAGTGTCTCACGCAGACCCAGGAATAAATCTAACCAGGCAGCGAGCAATGGCTGGGCAGTGAGGCCGTGGGGTGCCCTGTCCCTGTGACACAAAGGCAAACCCTACCCATGGGAGGGAGATCCCGGTCTCGCTTATTGCTGTGACCAGGACACAGTTTGTTCACCGTCCTGCTTAGCAAAGTGGCTTAAAAATCACCTCTGAGTACAGAAAGTTCCTCCTGGAAATGGACTGCACTCAGATAGACTGGAAAGATGGACACCAGCCGGGCGGGCGGCCGCTCTGCTGCTATGCCGGGGACAGAGATGGATGAAGGAAGCAGGCTGAGGGCTTGATGGCAATGCCAGCAGGTTCAGGAGGATTCAGAGCAGCAGACAGTGACGTCCACTGGCGCATGGACAACAGCAAGCAAGGAGCATGCTGCCAGCAGCAGTCGATTCTGCTTTCCCACAGCAGCACACAGGCTCAGGCCCCCCAAGTTTTACTAAGCAGGATAGGGCTGTTTACTTAAAGGTTGAGACTGAATTTAAATTTGACGTATCATGTTATCTACATTACCTGGAGTAATGGAGTATGGGGGGATCCAGGGCTCACCTTTTCCTTCACCTTGGAAGGACAAGGCACCGCCAGCTTAGGAAGCTGGACAACAGCCCGTTTCACTGACATCAGAGAACGTCTGACACAAAACAAGGATTTTCATATCCTCATTTTAATGATTAAAGACCAAATTAACACTACTGGAACAGTAAGGGTGAAAAGACCATTTCCCAAACACACTGCAGATGTTCTGTGAAAAAAAATCAACCTTCTTTTGGAGAAAAACACAGTATTTCAACATTTAAACTAGTTGCTTGTAATTCTTAAACAGGAAGATAAAGTCTTCATAAACCTCAACTTTTTCACCTTTCACCATTTTCTAGAAAAGGACCAAGGAACAGCTACTGGATGAACAGATATATTGCTTCTCTTCAGAGACCTTTCTTAGCTTTCATACAAAGTTCCGGGCGATGGCAAATACTTTGGAGAACTCTCCTTTCTGTCGCAGGATATAGGGTATTGGTGTTTTTATTCTAGTCCCTACTGGATTTCCGTTGTCTTCTATGAGTACCACATTGTTGGAATCAAATCTAGGCGTCATGGTGGGGCCAGGCATCTTGTGCCCTACAATTAAAGCCTTCTTCTTTTCTCCTTTGATAGCCAGAAGGATCTTATCTCCTACTTTGCCAACTCCAGTCTTGTTATACACGTGGATACATTTTGGTGGCCGGTGGTAGGGCGTGTTCCCCAAGGCGCTGTTGTCCACCACTCGCACGCGGGTGAGTTTCTGTATTGCTTGGCATGCTCCAGTGACACTAGCGAAAGACAGGAAAGAATGAGGGACAGATCTCCTCAATAATCCTCGGGGAGCAAGGGCAAACCCAGCACAGGATCTTGTCATTACACAAACCACTCGGAAGGCGCCAGCAACAAATACATACCATATGAGTGACACACTGACTGCATTCAATGTGCTCTTTGAAAGCCAGATGCTACTTTGGGCTTTGCACACTCTTCACTAAATGTCAAACGTAAAACAACCGTTCTGCTCTAAAACACGACTAAAAGACGGCGTGAAGAGTGGCTTGCATTTATCAGGCTTTTTAGCAACTGCAGATGATTCCATTCAACTTCAATTTACAAGAAAAAAAAAAAAAGTGCTTGCTTCTGCTACAAACAGCCTAGAGGAAACTAAGGCTCAAGTCAGTCCCCAGCATTAAGGATTTTTCTGACCAATCTTTTCAGTGAAGTCTGTGAGGGTGTCCCATCTTATTCTGCTCTCAGTGAGACCTCTGGGGTCCTGCTGTGGCTGTTCTAAGCAGCCACCAACTAGAATCTAACAAATTATCACCTTCCCCACGTGGGGGCAATCTAGAAAGATGCAGTCTCTTCTGTATTTGTTTGCTCTGTGGGAGTAAGAAACAACAGAAATAAACTGCATGATATTAAGTTGTTAGATCCAACTCTGAATATGCTTGGGAACAGCAGGAATAAACTGAAAAATAATTCAACCTCCCTTACAGGAATGACTATTATTTTATCCAGTAAGCTCAAATTCAAGTGATTTTTTTTTTTTGCTTCTCTTCCAAGGACGCCCAAACACAGACCATCGGAAAAGCAGGAAGATCCTTTCTACTGCTGAACAACTGCTTTGGAGTAAGGTAGCAGAAATGCGCTGGCCAGACAGCTGCAGGAATGCCAAGCTGCTGTCAGCTGAATTACTCAAATAAACAGCATATAGAATGAACCCAGATACAGAGAAAACCAGTAAGATTCAGATACCTCCTAACGATAGCTCCCGGGGCTATCACACAACCTAGCCCTGAGCATTGTCTTAATTCCCTCTCTACACCACACTCATGGGAATGACTAATTCTCAGCCTTTAAACTGAAGCCCTGACCCTTCAAAGAGTTATATGCTAGAGATTCCCCATATCTGCATTGAGTCTACTGTGGGATTAGGCTCTAAGCTTTGTGCAAGGCACTGTAAAAGATGAAGTCCATAAATTTAAGGAGCTTGAAATGCCTTGAGCCTGGAACAAGGACCTAAAGAAAAATACCAAAATGGACACTGTTAAGATACAAGGAAATAATTTTTCAGGTTACTTTTTTCCCTAAATAACTGAAATTATAAACTCTGGAATAATTTTAAACATGTAATTGGCTCTGTGTTAGCAGGGGCTGGCTGTTGCTTTTCTGGATGTGGCCAAGAAGCACAGCCACTTCCAACTTCTGCTTGCAGGCCCCTGCATCACCCTCAAAGGCCTAAAATCCTCCATACACGTGTATGAAAATGCAGAGTTCAAACCACGTTCAGGCTGCTAGGAACCTCCATGTGTTGTTGAGTTTGAGCTCACTTTACACCCTGTGAAGAGAGAACTGTGAGATTTTTTTATTATGTTATCCTTTTTGAATTAGAAATACTGCATCTTCTGCTTGAGCTAATCAACAACATCTCTTTCAATCAGAAAACTCTCCCAAGAAAACAAAAGATTTGAAAATTACCTGAAATGTCGCTGGATCACTGTACTGCTGAAATGGGTGAAGGATAAACCCAATCGCCTATTCAAGAGAGCCATTTGGATTGCGGCAACCCGTCCTGTGTAAGAAACAAGAGAATGATGAATTCTGGAAAACTGAGAGAATTTTTCCTTCCTTTGCCTTATGGGAATTACACACTAGAGCCTCAGCATCTGTGGACACACTGCAACCCACAGCATACAGAGTGCCAACAGCATCCACTAACATGCTACAAAGCAGATCAACAATATAATTCAGACGCGTACCCTACACAGCTGGATTCAGCATCACTGCACTGCAGCTCCCTGTGCACTAACGCCCTCCTGCACGCACTGTGACCCACAGAACAACACGCAGGTTTGAGAATTTCAGATGTGAAAAAGCCGAGCTCGGATGGGGAGGACATGCTCCCTCTCAGCATATCCAAGGCATCAGCAGCCTGTGTTTACAGACCAGGATCACACCTCTGACAGTGTCTGCTGCCCAGATGAAACAGCTCCCTGTACCTTTATGGTGCATGCTCAACCCAAACCAAAACACTCCCCCGACTGCAGCAGAGCTGGGGCACAAGGGTAACCTCTGACTGAGCTTACCAAACCCTCTTCCCTGACTACACCTAAGGCTGCTCCCTAACCTCATTCTCTCAGAGCAACAGGGACCCGCTTGCACATGCGATTGCAAAGGCTCACCCCCACCTGGATCACTTTGCCAGANGAACAACACACAGGTTTGAGAATTTCAGATGTGAAAAAGCCGAGCTCGGATGGGGAGGACATGCTCCCTCTCAGCATATCCAAGGCATCAGCAGCCTGTGTTTACAGACCAGGATCACACCTCTGCCAATGTCTGCTACCCCGATAAAACAGCTCCCTGTACCTTTATGGTGCATGCTCAACCCAAACCAAAACACTCCCCCGACTGCAGCAGAGCTGGGGCACAAGGGTAACCTCTGACTGAGCTTACCAAACCCTCTTCCCTGACTACACCTAAGGCTGCTCCCTAAACTCATTCTCTCAGAGCGATGGGGACCCGCTTGCACGTGCGAACGCAAAGGCTCATCCCCACCTGGATCACTTTGCCAGACGTCGGTTAGGGAGCGATGCCCCGGGCAGATCCAAGGGAGGGGAGAAAACAACACGGACCAAGAGCCAGTCCTCTTTCAGGCCACCTCAGGTAAAGCTAAGACTTTCCATCTGACTGCGGCTACCGCTGTGTGACACTGCTTGCTTAGACCTTTGCGGTGTAACCAAGACATGCTCCGCTTCTCTCCTTTCTAAAGTAAGCATTAAAANGTGCATGCTCAACCCAAACCAAAACACTCCCCCGACTGCAGCAGAGCTGGGGCACAAGGGTAACCTCTGACTGAGCTTACCAAACCCTCTTCCCTGACTACACCTAAGGCTGCTCCCTAACCTCATTCTCTCAGAGCAACAGGGACCCGCTTGCACATGCGATTGCAAAGGCTCACCCCCACCTGGATCACTTTGCCAGACGTCGGTTAGGGAGCGATGCCCCGGGCAGATCCAAGGGAGGGGAGAAAACAACACGGACCAAGAGCCAGTCCTCTTTCAGGCCACCTCAGGTAAAGCTAAGACTTTCCATCTGACTGCGGCTACCGCTGTGTGACACTGCTTGCTTAGACCTTTGCGGTGTAACCAAGACATGCTCCGCTTCTCTCCTTTCTAAAGTAAGCATTAAAAATACATCGACCTCTTATCTCCCTTTGCCAGTTCTGATGAGCTTAGTGCCAAACTGTAGCAGTACATGGTAAAGCCATTTTCTTAACTTTTATTTTAAAAACAAAGCTGACCTAACTTCTCTAGGGAGAAAAAAATACCCACAGAGTCTTCCCATAGGCGATGCCACAGCTGTTCTTATAACAACCAAGTAAAGTCCCGGCTAAATCTTTGCTCTTTTTAAAGTTTTTATTTCTCCCCATGTGTTTGCTCACTGGGGGATGGATGGATGGATTTTTTAGGGTTTGTGGTTGTTCTACAGAGCAAGCGTTACCTGCTAGCAAGATGAGAAGCACTGGAGATGTGCACCACAGCAATTCTGTAGCAGCATTCCCTGAGCAAAGCACACGAGGTGTGCAAACCGTCTTGCCTGTCATACAGGCAGGTTTGGAAGAGATCAACAACAGCCAAAGCTTACATTTATTTGCTAAACAAAGCCACTTTTCTGTACGGTAGAAGATCTCTAAATGAGTTCAAAGCTTCCCTTCAGAGCTTGCCTGCACTGTTCCCTCTTTGAAATGAGATTCCAAGAAGGCTGTTTTTCCCACAGCTCCTTAACTGGCTGTGCAATCCTAACAAAAACAAGGCCCTGCGGTATTTCCAGGGCTGCTGGCAATCAAGGTCCAATTACCTGCGCCTTGCCACTGCTGCTGCAAGGATTTCTAAGCAAGTTCAACTCCGTTGCTGTGCTGTAAGCCCACACCCCGTGCTGGCAGGGAGGAGAGCCCGTGTCCCGTTCTGCGCTTGGGTGTACCATTTCCCTGGGTGAAACCCAAACCTGGCAGGTAATATTGCTGCTACTTCCTCCCGAATTCCACCGAGGCCTTGGATCCCTCCAAAAGACCCAAACAGGCAGCAGCAGCAGCGAGACAGCCTCTCTGTCATCTCTGATGGATGCTTCCTGGGGAGTCCAGCTCTATTTCCCCAGCAGGCATGGTGGCAGAAGAGGATGGGCCTCCTCTTCCTCACCACTAAGAGCACTACCTGGCTCGTGGCAGGACAGGCACAGGCACACGCTCTGCCCACTGTCAGAGGGACAGCAAGAGCAGGACCAGCACAGCTCAAGGCTGCATGTCACAGTCCAAGAGCGCTGCCTAAACTCTGAACTCACTCCCCGCTCCTGGGAGGAGTCACCATTTATTTCTACCCTGTGGCAGCAATGAAGGTTTGAAATTACAAAACTACTGGCAGAAGCACCAACAGCGTTAAGTGTCCAAGGACTGTTTATTTTTCCAGATGACTCAGTATCCCCTTCTTTGCTCAGAATTATTCCTCGGCACATTAAGATGTGTCACAAGCTAAGAAACTTTGTACGATTGATTATTTGGTATGAAGCATCCTGTTAGGAGCTGAGTAAACAAGGGGGATGCTTCCAATTAGCAGGAAGGTTCAGGGAGGAGGGAAGAGAAGAATGCATCTGTGGAATGGACTACAGCATGTGAGGGTGAAAGCAGGTTCATGAACAGTGAATCACATCTTCAGCTATTGTAACATCCCAGCTTCCCTTCCAGAAATGAACAGCCAGTGATGTGGGGCTGTCTCCAGGTGCTCCTCAACTGAACCCCAAAGGGCACACAAGTCATTCACTTTGCCATGCTGGACGCTGCCACACAAATGCTCCGAGTTGGTGCCAAAGTTGCAGAGCTGCTATAAAGCAATGACAGCCATCGACCCCAGCACACCCGGCACCCCTCTCCCTCCTGGCGTGGATGAATTTGCAGGAATTCCCAGAAGTCTGCTGTTGGTATTGCCCAGCTGATAGAGGAGTGCACCCTACAATAGCGGACAGACAAAACACCACTGCTGCTGAGGACTTAGTCACTAATACACTCCTGAGCAAGGAATTATCTTGGAAGGGACTCCTGGAGGTCACCTAGTTGAATCTCCTGCTCAAGCAGGATTAATTTTCAAGTTGTTCATGCCAGGCAAGAGCAGTAGTTAAACAGACACTATCTTAAAATGAAAGGCCCAACACAAAGACAACTATCGATACAGCGTAGCCCACACACAGCTGCACCAAAGCAGTGATAAAGAAACACACAGAACAACCTCCCTCCCAGCTCCTACCCTGCTGCCCCTAAGTTCTAGCAGTGGCTTTATCTCATCGTTAGAGAGACTAATTTCCTAAAATCACAATTGTAGAGATGCTTTGCTTCCCTCCGCTCTATGTATCAGTTAAAAGTTAGCACAGACCTCAGACTGAGTTCAAAGTAAGATTCAAAAAGGGTGATGGAGTCTGGTAATCAAATACTCAGCAAAATGACCCAATTTCTATTTTACTGAGTAAGTCTGAGCACGCAATAACCTACTGCAGCAAACACTCCCTTCTCAAGGGCCCTTCAGCCATACCCCATTCAGTGCAACAGACATCAAATTCCAACACCGCACAACAAAGGAACTCTCCACCCGCTAGAAACCTCCGCCAGTTATTTACCCACCGCACCATTTTCAAGTGCCATACTAAAGGTACCACCTTCACCGTTTTCCCTTAAGATTAAGTAACTAACTTATATTTACTGCAATCTTGAGTGGTATTTGTATGGAGTAGTTCTGGAAAATTTCATCCCAGCTAACAGAAGCAGGCCACATGCAGTATTTTCATCAAAAGCACACAAACACGCAAATAGACCACCTCAAGGAGCGGATGCAAAGCAAGGACATCTTCCAGATAAGGACAGGATTACACACTCACTTTGAACCAACATCAAGACACACAGTACCAAGAAAGGAAGCCCTGTGTTCCCCCAACACACATTTCCACCACTTATGCTGGCTCTAGCATTCATATAAATCAGTCACAGTTTTCAAATAGATCACTTCCCCGACCCAGCTCATCCTGCGTCCGCATGAACGCCGGTGTAAGGGAATGTGGCAAAATGCAAGACCAGGACTTCTCCTTTCACTGCAAATCCAGACTTACATTGTGATGGTATCTCCAGAGAAGCAACGGGAGATTTGGGCAGGAAAAGCATCCCTTTCATTTCAACAAAAACACTGATGGGCTTCACCAGCATGGTCTCTGTGAATCTGTACTATCAACGCGGCTGTGGGAGCACTAAAAGGTCTGCGTCTGAACGCTCAAGAGGCCAGTGCAATAGCTCTGACCAAGTTTTTACTGGTGGCGTGTATCCTAAAAACCAGTCAGGGTGCCATTCTTATGCTGCCTGCATCCCAGAGTAAACGTACTTTTAAGCAGTGCTGTTACCTAGCAATCCACTATTCCTTTCCTTTTTAATCACAAGGTTTGGAGGTGACACCTCTTCCCCATATTCGCAAGATCTGTAGCTCCACAACCACTCAGCTATTTCTTTTCCTTCTTTCTGCTAGTAACTCATCCACACAAAGAGGCCCCAGGGAAAACCAAAGGATGTTGCAAAGCAAATGCTGAGGCCTGCTACCCACAGCCTGCTGTCAACCATACAAAATAAAACAGGGAAAAATATTCTTCACTTTAATAGTAGGAACCTGATCTGCACAAACAGTGGGGGCCAACATCCCCTTTATTCTTCTAAGAGACCAAAATAGACATGCTCCGGGAACCACAAAGGTTTGAATTGCATCTGTCATCCATCATTAAAACGCAGGAAATAAATCCAAGACAATATGCATGATGCAAATACCTAAACCCCTACTCTGCCACGGCAGGTTTATTTATAGACCGTCTGCCAGGGTAAGCTACAAGAGCCAACCATGAGCTACAGGACTCAATCTATTCACAGCTCTCTTCATAAAGGAAACGATGTGATTAAGGGTTTGTGTGTGTTAAAAATACAAGATATTCATTACTGAGCCATAATTGGTTTTACACTAATGACAGCCAGAAAGGCCAGGATTCACAAAAAGGAATTAAGTCTTTTCGAAGCCCGTTTATGAAGAGGATTAGCTATTAAACAGGATATTTATTGTTCCAAGTTACCAACAGAAACTCATTACAGGTACATCTGTTAACAACTTTGAAGCAAAACACACTAGCCTCATTTTCCAGATCACAATCAGGAAAGGCAGATAAAAAAAGAGCTGAATATCTTTAATGGAAACCTTATTTTTGCCTTTTTAAGTATTCAGAACCCAGCTCTAAGGTATTCATGGCTCTTACTGTTCTAGTATTAATTCAGAGAACTGCCCACACTCCCACAACTTAATGCTGCTATCGCCTCTTGAATGTATCTTTACTACTTCTAAAAATACTGAGGTCACAGGAACAGGACAATAGGTGGCAAGCCACAAGACCAGACTCTGTTCCCAGCCCTGCTGTGGGTGACCAGGTCCCAATCAGCGAGGTGCAATCACAAACCAGACTGCAGTAACCACGCTGGGAGGAACTGCAGCAGGGAGGACGACACAAACAGGAGAGAAGGTGGAGAACTGTGGCTCAACCATTAAAAAAAGTCAGAAACCACTGACCTAAGCTAGTTGATCACAGAACAAAGAGGGATAGTGGCTCCAGGCCTTCCTGCTAAAGCTACACCACAAAAGGATGCCTCATACAGACAGAATTCAGGCTTAAAGAAACCTAACCAGGAGACAAAGGCACACTGATGCCACAAGGCAGCACAGAGCTACCCACAACTTTGCTGGAATAAGCCTCACTTCTCACTCAGAAACTTCCCTTAACTCAGTTTCTCTCCTTCCAAACACAACCCTCCCAGGTAAGCTTGGGGAACTTTCGAACCAGCCGTGTGAACACAGCTCAGATGAGCACGTGTCCTGCTTTTACAAGGGCTAACTGATTGTCTGCTTTTACTACAAGAAGTAAATCTTTCACGCTTATAAGAAACCTGTCACGCAGTGTTCTTCCCCAAATTGCCCCCCTTACTCACTCGACCGCCGAAGGAGTTTTTTGGAGAACAACCAGCAGCGCACAGATTAGCGCCCACACTTCCCGAGTCCCCATGACACATGAGTAAATGCCACGCTTGTCAGGGCAGAGGAATTTCAGTCCCACTTTGCTCCATGCCTACTCATACCCACACAAACCTAATCCCAGCAGTACAGCCCCACATGAATTCTGAAGCAAAGAAACGCTCTGAAGGACAGCTGTGGGAATGTCAGTGTTGTGTTTTCCTCCTCCCCCAGGCCAGACTCCCGGGGCACGGGCTGAAACCCAGCAGGAGCACAGGGTGCTGTCTGTTGGAGAGGCAAAATGCTGCTGGTCACCCCATCACAGCACCTTGCATCCAGCTGACACAAAGGCTCCAGGCTCCACACAGCCCAAGCTCGGGCTCCCAGCTGCTTTCACAAGAAGTCCCATCTATCTGCACGCTGCGTGTCCCCCAACCCACATGCCATCTTCGGGGCCAGCCTTTCACAGTCCTTTCACAGCAGCAACCCACCCTCAGGGTTGAGGCATTCCAGGCCCTGCGCACAGAGCCTCAGCGACGCCTGCAAACGGCTCCCTACGAGAGACGGGCGGCGCCCGGGGACAGGGAGGCCCCAGCCAGCCCAGGCACCGCAGGGCCACCACAGGACCACGGCACCGCACACGTACCGCGTACCGCGTCCCGCTCCCGCCCAGCCCCAGCCCCAGCCCCAGCGCCCGGCGGCTGAGGGGACCCGCCCGCCCCAAACCGGCTCCNGTCCCAGTTGCTTTCACAAGTCCCATCTATCTGCACGCTGCGTGTCTCCCAACCCACATGCCATCTTCGGGGCCAGCCTTTCACAGTCCTTTCACAGCAGCAACCCACCCTCAGGGTTGAGGCATTCCAGGCCCTGCGCACAGAGCCTCAGCGACGCCTGCAAACGGCTCCCTACGAGAGACGGGCGGCGCCCGGGGACAGGGAGGCCCCAGCCAGCCCAGACACCGCAGGGCCTGCGCAGGACCACGGCACCGCACACGCACCGCGGCCCGCTCCCGCCCAGCCCCAGCGCCCGGCGGCTGAGGGGACCCGCCCGCCCCAAACCGGCTCCGGGAGCAGCAGGGCCCGGCGGCGGGACAAGGCCCCGCGGAGGCCGCTGGGCCCACAGGCCGCTACCGGCCCCACCCGAGAGGCCTAAAGCCCCACAGCGGTAGACCCACACCTCAGGGGAAGGGGGGGTGCCCGCCGCCACCCGCTCCCCCCCCNCCGCCGCCGCTCCAGTGGCCCCCCGCCGCCGCGCACCTCTGAGGGGACCGCGACCCCACCGCCCGCAACGCCGCGCGCATGCGCAGCGCCGCCTGCAAGCCCCGCCCACCGCTGTGCGGCGCCGGCACCTCCGCGCCCCGCCCAGCCGGGGCCCCGCCCCTTGCCGAGCCCAGCCGAACCGGACCGAGCGGAGCCGAGCGGTGGCCGCTCGCTCCCGTGCGCAGCGCGGTACCGCAGCGCCCGGCGCGGCAGCCCGGGGGGGAGCCAGTCCGCGCCTGACACCGGGTAAGAGAACCGCCGGTGCCGCGGGGGTGCGGCTCCTCCAGGCCCGGCGCCCCGCAGCCTCGGTGCTGGCCGGGGCGGGGGGGGTGCAGCGGCCGCGCATCAGGCCCCGCGGAGGGCGGAG
>VZTO01013955.1:28721-46947 GCA_013400615.1 Syrrhaptes paradoxus
AGGCCCCGCGGAGGGCGGAGCGGTGCGGCCGTGGCGCCGAGCCCCGCAGCGGGGGCGGCCTGGGGCGGGGGGCGCCGGCTGCCATCTTGGGGCGGGGGGGCGCGCCCGGGGAGCCGGTCGTGTGTGTGTGTCCCCTTCCTTCTCCCGGGGCTGTGGGGCTTCTCGCCCGTTCTCTGCCGGTGCGCCGTCCTTGGGCTCGGGGTACCGTGGGTTCTGCCCGCCCGGGGGGGCCGGGCTCGTTTCGGGGGGGTGGCACCGGCTGGCTGTTGGGGGTGCTGGGGCCGCTTTTGTGGGTGGTGGGAGAGCCGCCTGTCCGCCGCCCTGGGCAGCGGCAGGGGGGTGGGAGCAGGGGGTGAATTTCTGATCTTGCCCTGCCTCTGGTAACGGGGAGAAGTTGGTAAAAAAGGGCTGTTATGGGGTGGGGTGTCACGTCCGTGTCCCTTTCTGCTCTTGTTATCGCCAGCAAACGGTGGGTTTTTCCTCCTGTCCTAGAGCGTGCCTTGTGTGCCTTCTGTCCGTAGCTACCTGCTGGAGGCATCGTGCCAAAAATCTGTGACGTGGCTGCAGCCAGCCCGGTGCCCGTAGCAGGTTTGATAGCTCTCAGCTAGAGGAAGAAACTTGGGATGCTGGGCACCTCCCCTTCCAAACCCATCCCTCAATGGCAGGAGTTGGAATCTGTCACTGTGGAAGTGTCCTGCTCTGTCCTGTCCTCCTCTGGAGGGAGCACGCATGGAAAGCCATGGGTTGGATGGCAGGAGCATCCCATTAGCAGCGGTGACAAAGCCACTGAAGGGTTGCATGGCACAGGTGCCTCTTGGCTACTCCTGCAGATGCCCCACCCAGGCGTGGGACAAAGCCTTTGCAAGTGCGTTGCAGGGATGGGTGCCCTTCCCCTCCAAGCACCCATGCTGCGGGTCCCTAATAGCCTTTTATTCTCTGAATGCTCTGAGAGAGCAGAAAGCCAACCACTCGGCTGTAACGGACTCCAGGAGGACTCTGTTCAAACCAGAAATAGCAAAGCATTAAGGGACGTTGCTTCTAATGACTGCAATTAGCTGGTAGATACCTAGGAAAGGCCTTTTTCATCTGGAGCCTTTTAGTGGTGGGAATATACTGTCTTGACGGGGAGGGAAGTCCTTTTTTCCATTTTCACCTGGATACCATAGGAGCAAGATAAACATGAAAGAAGATGCCTTTGAGGGGGTTGGGTAGACACTCTGGTTTGGCTCATGAATGTGTTTTGTTGCACTAAGTTTGCTCTATTTTTGTCTGTTCCTGTCTTCGGTAACCTTGGAAGGAACTGAAGCTACTGTATTTTCTGAGGGCGTTGGGTTTTCTTGGGAAGAAGGCATTGCTGTGAGGCTTTGCAATGTTCCATTTTCTTCCCCTTTGACCAGAGCGTGGTGCAACTCTCCTGAAATGTCCTGAAGTCATGAATGGGGCCAAAAAAAGAAAAATACTGAGTGCTTTGCTACTTATTTGTTGGGATTTTTTTTGCTTCTGTGCTTTTAAAATATCCTTGGTCATATTTTTTAGCTTTCTTCAGCAATAAAATGGGATAGGAACTTGCTTGGGGTTTTTTTGATAATTTTTTTAAGTAAGAAAAAAAATCCTCAACTCCTCTGCCATTCTCCCCATCCATACTGAGGTCAATCCAGCCTGTGTCCTTTCTGTAGGCACCCCATCTCCATCCTCATTGCTGGGGACCCAAGGGCTCTGTGGGTGGCACCTCCCGTTCCCAGGAAGGACAGCTGGGACCTGCGCCGTGACGTGAAGCCTGTGCAGCCATGGGGTGCCTGCTTGGTGCCGGAGGAGGCTCTGGGCGTAGGATACTCTGCGTGCTGTTAATTGCAGACGGTGCTGGTTATGGATCCTGTGGCTGATTTGCATATCAAAGCATCCGAGAGCTCGGTGGTGGGTAACGGAGGCAAGGATGATAGGGCTTGCTGGAGGCTGGGGCCGGATCTTCCCTGGGGCTTTTTGTGGTGTGTAGATGAGACAAGATGATGGAGATGTTTGGAGATTGTCTCCATGTCCTTGAATGGCAGCACTGGTAGGGCTTTTTTAATCTACCAGCTACTTTCCAGGGGGTGGGAACCAAAGAGAGAGAGAGAGACAGCAGTCCTTTGTGGCAGCTTGTGCAAGGGGTGGAGGCTGTGCTCAGAGCCTGAAGCAAAGGGGCAGGTTTGCTGCCTCCTGAACTGGCTCTGCAGGGTCCCAGGTCTTGCTGATGGCTTAGGATGTATTGGGGAGGGGGAGCAGCAGAGCCCCGAATGGATTGTAGTCTCTGGGATGCTGCGTGAGTCAGAGGAAGGTTTTGCCTGTGTCTGCTTTCAGCAGAGCTGTCTCCTGCTCCTCCTGGCTCTGGGAAAAAGCCTGGGGAGCTTGGAGCTTGCTTGCAGGCTGAGCTGGAAACCGAAATGCAGGTTTCTAGGGAGGGAGTCCATGTGTCCTACTGCCACTTTGATCTTGGCAGTGTGTTGCTGGTCCTGATGCTCTAGTTTTGAAGGGCAGCAGCGTGGGGCAGCTTGGCCTCTCTGGAGGTAGGTCCCTGTTCATCGTTGGAGCGTTTTCTGCCTGGAGCTGGAGCCTTCCACCTCTCTCCCATGCTCCATGCAGCTGAGGCTCTTGCTGGGAAGGGCTCGTCGTCTTGCCAGACGTATGAGGAGCTGGGGTGAGCAGGAACTGCCTTGAGCGTGGCTTTCTCAGGAGGCATCTCTCCACCTGCCGCCTTCGTCCTGTCCACAGGTCTCTGGGTCGCTCAGGGGAGTGGGGTTGGGGGGCAGGCCGGATGCATTGGCTAGAAAGTGAGTTAAAAGGAGAAAAACAAAAATCAAGGAACCAAAAAGAAACACGCATGTGTGTACGCACTCCACGACAGTGCGAGGGCGAGATTCGTGAAGCCAGTGCCAAAGCTTGTAGAGCAAAGGCTTGCAGTATGAAATGGCTTTTCTCTGAGCCTGCAGGCCCACGGTTGGCACTGCCTTCTCGCTTCATGTCCTTCCAGCATGGAGCTGGGTGTCTGCCCTCTGCTCCAAATACAGATTAGCAGCAGGAAGCCCGAATCTCTCTTGCTAAGCATGAGACGCAGAACATTTTCCTCTGTGCTTCTGTGTGCAGTGCACGCTGCCCTTTGCAGGGTTATCTCTGTGTGCTCGATATGCATTCCCTGCCCGCGATAGCTGAGCAGTGTTGCAAATATTCCTGTTCTCCCCGTGGCTCTTGCATGTTGATATTGTCTGCCTGCCATTCTCCCTCATCTGCTTTCAAATCCCTTCCTCCCCATCCCTCATAAAGCCAGGCTGGGGAGTGGGAATGCTTTCCCAGTATCCCAGTTCTGCTCTTGTAGTGGCTACACAGCTCATATGGGCAAGATCCTGCTGGTACAGCCCACTGCATCTTTTGAGCAAGGTCTCCTGTTCTTGATGTGCTTTGATATAACCATCAATGCCAGCAGCTTCTGCCCACGTGGTTATTGTGCTTATTTCCCCAGAGAGATTGGCAGTTGATAGTACAGGTCTGGCTTCGAGGAAGGTTTTGAAGATTCCCGTTTGCATCGCCTGATCTGGGAAGATCTTTGTGCTATTGCATTAAAGAAAGGGGCTGTGTATTCGAAAGGCAGCACATTGCATCAGCACCAGGAGAAAGCAGTTGCAGGCAGGATTCACGTCTGCCTGTTGTCGGTACGTTCTGCAGCAGCTTTCCTGGACCATCACAACCGTGCTGCCTCTGAGCAGTGAGCTGAAAAACCTCCCTGCCTTTCTTGGGCTGGAGGAGCAGCCGCTGCGGACCTTCGTCTGCCTGTCTCCTGATGTGCTGCTGACATGGGGCAGGGTTTGCAAGTGCAATTTCTTGCAAGGGTGGGTTTAGTAAGAGGGTTGTGTGCTGGCCTGGCCCTGCTTTTGCTAATTAAACACCAGCCTTCAGCAGGCTCTGGCTCAGGTCCCTTCAGAGCCAGGGGATGAGACCTTCTTGGCACCAGCTTGTAATTAGAGGAAACTCCGATGGCAGCAGGCCTTGTCTCCTGCTTGAAATAATTACCAACATCTGATGGCTTCTGCTTGGAGGGTCTCTGCAGCTGGCCTTGGGATACGTGGGCTCTTAAGCCAAAAATGTAGTGCCTTTGGGTCCCAAGATCTTAAAAGGGATTCACCCCTCACCTCCCTGTGCATGTGGTCTGGGCTCCCATTGTGTGGAAACCATTGTACTGGAGGCTCTCGGGTGATGCTGGTGGAGCTGATGTCTTCTCCGGGATGACTGTGGGTGCAAGGTGGTGATTTGGTTTTGCTGGGCTCTTGTCTGCGCTTGAGGCATAGACCTGGGAATGAATTATTGTGTGGCTGCTGAACTGCAGGAGCTGCCCAGGGGCTCGCTATTACTCACAGCACAGAAAAGGCAGCTTGAGTCAGCGTGAGTAGCAGAGTTATAAACCTGGGAGGAAGGAACCGGATTCGGAGTGGATGCAAAACTCGGTGTGAGCTCCCAGCTAGGGCAGAGGAGCCGATGCAGCTATTGGATAGAAGAAGAAATTGGCTCCTGGCTGCATGGAAAAGAAGAACAAATAAAATGTGACAGTAAGAAGTCTGTCTTCAGCTTGCAAAGAAGGTCAGGGGTGAGGAGGTACTTAAAGGAGTTAATTTTAAAAAGTGAATCCAAGCACAAGTCAGAACAGGTGACAAGACTTTAGGTAAATTAGATGTGGTCATGTGGGCAAAGCCTTATGAAATTTCCCTGGAAGTGTTTAAGGAATACCCTAGGGCAACTGTGTGTGATTGAGCAGCCACCTTAGGGAGCATCTAGTGGAGGGAGATCCCAAGGCTTGATCCCTTGAAATACAGGGAGAAAGAATGGGACTAAGACAAGCCTGTCTAAATAATCTGGGGTAAACAGTTAAGCATAGAACCATAGAATGGTTTGGGTTGGAAAGGACCTTAAAGGTCATCGAGTTCCAACCCCTGTCATGGGCAGGGACACCCTCCACTAGCCCAGGTTGCTCAAAGCCTCATCCAGCCTGGCCTTGAACCCCTCCAGGGATGGGGCATCCACAACTTCCCTGGGCAACCTGGGCCAGTGTCTTGCCACCCGCACAGGAAAAAATTTATTNCCTCTGACCATCTTCATGGCTCTCCTCTGGACTCACTCCAACCGGTCCACGTCCTTCTTAAGCTGGGGGCCCAGAGCTGAACACTGGTGGGGTCTCACGAGAGCAGAGTAGAGGGGGAGAATCCCCTCCCTCGACCTGCTGCTAATGCTGCTTTTGATACAGCCCAGGACACGGCTGGCTCTTAGTGTTTATCCTGTTAAGGAGGGGGAAATATGCTGATTAAAAATCCACCAGGATGCATTTGTCTGGAACATTCCCCATCAAGTCGGTCAGCGCCCTTGCCTGAAAGGATGGCTTGCCTAGTGGCTGAGCAGAGCGATGGATGTGACACATCTTGGCTCAAGTCAGTCTATGTCACTGACCCAAGTGTCACCCTTGTGAACAAGCGAGGAAGGGGTAGGAGATACGAAGCATCCCTCAGGTGAACCTATGCTGAGTTGAAAAGCTGTGTTCAGAAGGATTCTACTCTGATAAGGAGACCCTGGCTGGGCAGGGAGGGGGAAAATGTTGGTATTACCAAAGTTTGGGCGTAGGATGAGTTAGTTCTCTGCTGGGGAGGAGAAAAATGCAAGGCAAGCCTTGTGCCAGGCTGTATGAGGAGTGACACCTCTACGGTGCAGGAAGCAATTAGTGCTCTGCTCAACAAGATGAGATGTTTTTGACAGACCAGGCTCGGATGGAGATGCAACCCTTGGAGAAGGATGTGCGCAAACAAGAGAGTATCCAGGAAGGCAACAGAAATGATTAAGGTCTTTAGAAATATGGTGTGGGAGGAAGGATGAGAAGAACTAGGACTGTGTAGCCTCAGGAAGAAAAGGTGGAAGAAGGAAATTCATGGTTTTCGGTGATGTACAGCAATGTACTTGTAGAAGGCTGTAGTTGTGATGAAGACAAGGCAGGAAGACACTTCCCCTGTGATGGGGGAATTCAGACGTGATGGTTTTCCATAATGTCCATTGGGATGGTGAAGCAGAAGAGGAGGCTGTCTTCAAGGGGTGGTTTTATGCTTTTTGGGGTTTGAGGGGGGTGTGTTTGTTTTAGAACAAATTACCCCAAAGTCTTGTCGATATGGATGAGTTGCAGCTGGTTGTGCCTCAAGGAGAGAATCTCACCAGGTGACCTGTTTAAGGCCCCTTCAAGCCTGGCAGTTATGTGAAATAAGTATATGGAATATGTGAGTAGCCCTAGGAATGAGACTTTACTGCTGGGGAGACGGGTACTAAAATATGCTGTCTGAATCCAGTGTCAGCGCTCAGAAAAGGATGCTGAAAAATTGAAGAGAACGCAGAAAAGAGTTACAAGATAATCTGAACGCTGGAGGGAAAGCTCTATGGTGAGAAACATAAGGAGATCAATCTGTTTATCTAATGAAGGAAAAGATTAAGGTGAGACTAGGTTATCCTGCAGAAGCATGGCAGATCTTGTGACTGTGCATCATTAGCTGGGTAGGGTAGAAATGCCAAGCTGTGAAGAGTGGCAAGAAAAACCTGTGATGAGATGCTGGGGCTGTGTGATTTATAGCATCCCTTCCCCTGTGGCACCCGGCTTCTTTGCAAAGCAGGTACCAGGGGGCATCCAGCACCTGCCACCCCTCCCAGCTCAGCACCCTGGCCGGTGAAAATGATGAATGAAACCGAACATCACTCTCCTCACCTCTGGTTCCTGCCAGCCTGCAGTCCAGCGCTCTGTCACTTATAGCCACCAGTTTATATAGGGTCATCACGCCCATTTTCAGCCCATGAGGTGACATTTCTGCCTTAGCCTGATGAACAAACCTCGAGAGGGAGATTGGGTGAGAAGCCACAGCAGATGGCTCGCTGAAGTCTTGCTACATCCGTGACTTCCCTTTCACCCACTGAGGCTGTAATGCTGTTAAAAATAAAGACGATCCGGTGTGCCTGGCAGGGGATGCATCCCTTGTAAATCTCTGGAATCTCGTGCTCTCGGGGCTTCATGTTTTATTGTCGCCTGGGGTAGGAGGGGAATTTCAAAGCTAGTAGGTAGCTCCTGCCCATGGCTGCGAGTCGGGGGAAAGCAGATGCTTTGATGTGCTTTAAGGGAGAAGGGGGGAAAATCCCCCGATGTTTCACTGTTGTTTCTCTCGAGCTTTGTTCCTTTTGGTGAGAGCAGAGCTTTGGTTTGTAGGGAATAACCCCAGTAAGCTTTTGTGTCTTCCCATGGGGTGGGACAGCCCGAGTTGCTCCAGAAGAGTCCTGTGGAGCAGCAGCCTGGGGGGGACGGAGTGAGGGATGCACCTTCGCAAGTCAAAGGCGTTAAACCGTGACACGGTGGCAATCTTCGGGCCACGGTGGCAATCTTCAGGCCACGGTGGCAATCTCTGGGCCATGTCTGGAGGGTGCATCAGGTGCCTCCTTCTAAACACCTGCAGCTTCTGGCCTGCTTGATGTGTGCAATTGCCCGATTGCTCTGTTGATACGTTATTTTGGCAAAAAATGCTCCTCCTGCCTCTCAGTCTGGTTTTATTCCACCACCTCGAAACACCAAGAAGCGGTTTTGCCAGTATAACTGCACCTCCGCCAGCAGACTGATGCCTGTGGAGGCATGTTGAGCGCTTGGGTCTGACATAGCTGTGCTCGCAGGTGTCTTTGGGTGGGAAAGATCAAACAGGACCTCTAGTTGGAGCTCAGAAACCTGGGGAAGAGATGACAATCAAACTAGAGGAGGCGTGCGGTTTTAATGAGACTGTTCTCAAAATAAATGGGAGCGACTGATGTCTGAGTAGGAAAGCAGTGCTGGCAGTGTGTGGCTGGTAAATGGAGAACAAAGCAGGTCTCAGACAGCCTGGGAAGATGGGGCTTTGCTATTTGGACTGCTCTGTCTCTTCTTGTTTGCATTGCATTTCTTAGAGCAAGAAAAGGCATTTTTAAACCCGTTTAGTGAAGGTAGACTCCAGCCCATCCAAGCAGCGGCACAGCTAGAGTTGTGGCTGAATGGGTGTGCGGACTGGAAACTCCCAGCCTGGTACTGGAAAGCTGCTGCAGGGTGGTGAGCCTGGCTGCCCTGTAGCAAGGACACCCGCCTGCTTCTCCCTCTGCTCCCCTCCCTTCCCCCAGGCTGTTTCCAGCCTGGCAATCATCCTGACGAACCTCTAATTGCCTCCCAGCCCACCCCAGCATTTCAGAGCATCCCTTGACTTCCAGTGCATTACTAATTGCCAAGCCTGCCCTTCCTCCCTCCTCCTTGCAGAGCGCTGGGGCAACACCCTCTCCTCCCACCCGAGCGAGCGCTGGGGCTCAGCTGCCTTGTTATTCCTGCTCTGCCTCCCTTCTTAGAGGTGTGGGCATTTCTGTGCCCCAGTTTGCCTGCAGGAGCCTTGTGCCAGGCAGATTTCAGGATCAGTGAGTGTTTGAGACTTGACTGTGGCTGGAGGGGGTTGAGTTGGTTGGGGTTTGTGTGTTTTTTTGGTTTTTTGGGTTTGTTTTTTTTTTTTAATCTGCATTTATTTTTTCGTAAGGCATGTGCATTGGGGATAGTGGGGCAGGAACTTCTGCCCCATCCTTTGGTAACCCAGGAGGAGGGGTCCTGCTGGCACAAGTGGCTGAGGACCCTGAGCGCTGACCTTGGATGGGAGATGAAACTGGCAGTGGCAAAGCTTCATGAGATGTGCTGCTGCCCACCTGGTTGCTTGGAGGTGACGTGGAGCTTGTGGTCTTGCAGTTACCCCAGCAAGCAGCTGGGAAACCATCCGAAAACATCTTTGGTTTTAATTGCGTGGCTGGTGACACTCTTCAGCAGGGACAGGACAAATGTTGCTCAGCCAGGAGAAGGGTAAATCCAAAAGCCCAGCGGAGGAAGGGGCATCAGGGTGGTGACAGTCCCCTGCCACCTCCCTGGACCTTACCGATGGGAGCAGAGGACCGTAACTCCGGGATGTACCCTTCACTCNGGTGTTGCTCAGCCAGGAGAGGGGTAAATCCAAAAGCAGAGGAAGGGGCAGCAGGGTGGTGACAGTCCCCTGCCACCTCCCTGGACCTTACCGATGGGAGCAGAGGACCGTAACTCCGGGATGTACCCTTCACTCCTGGTAACTCAACAGGGATTTCAGCTGGCTGTGGGCGGGGGTGCAAACAGCAAGAAATACTTGTGTGCTGCTGGTATGTCTAATCCGGAAAGTGGCGTGTCTTTCTAGTGACCGTGATCTCCCGGGGAGGGGTTTCTGTGATTCTGACGGACAGGGGCATGAGGCATATCAGCGGCACGCCTGCGGTCATGCAGCCGGTCAGGGTGGGATGCAGAGCAAAGCCAGGCTGTGCCGTGGGTCCGTGCTGCTTCGCTGTCGCTCTCTGAAACAGCGCTGATACCTCACCCTGTGAGTCAGGGCACCGGGGATGCCGGAGGCAAGCTGGGTGCGTGGTCGTGAACGGCGGGGAGTGAGTCAGTGCCGGGGGTGGGTGAATCGGTGCTGGGAGGAGTGGGTGGGCTGGGGCACCGGTGGGGATGGCCGGGAGCTGCCGTGTGGATGTGCGGGAAGCTGGCAGAGAGTGGTGGCCCAGCAGTGGGTACCGGCGTGAGCCAGGAGGATGAAGGCAGAGGCAACAAAGGATGGTCCTGGGCACAGGTAGTGCCACCGGTGCCTCCATCTCTGGCAGCACGTGGAGGGCAGAAGCCTGCACCCCCAGCAAGCCTGGGGCTTGTTGGTAGGGAGAAGCCACACCGAAGGGCTGGTATATGAGGGCCATCTGTGTGTACAGCTTATAGCCAAAAGTCATCGTGCAGTTCTTGTGCCCTATGTGTGATGATGTGACATCTTCCTGCAGCTAAGGCGGTGTGCTCCAGGCGCACCTCTGAACTCCAAGCCATGGCTGAACACGCACCAAGCCCCAGCTGAGGCTTTCTGGTAAAACCCCCGACACAACCCTGTTAGGATAGGTTAAAAACTCAGAAATCGATCCAGCCTCTTAATGTAAATGTGCATCCTNTCCTGGGCACAGGTAGTGCCACCAGTGTCTCCATCTCTGGCAGCACGTGGAGGGCAGAAGCCTGCACCCCCACTGAGCCCAGGGCTTGTTGGTAGGGAGAAGCCACACCGAAGGGCTGGTATATGAGGGCCATCTGGGTGTACAGCTTATAGCCAGAAGTCATCGTGCAGTTCTTGTGCCCTATGTGTGATGATGTGACATCTTCCTGCAGCTAAGGCGGTGTGCTCCAGGTGCACCTCTGAACTCCAAGCCATGGCTGAACACGCACCAAGCCCCAGCTGAGGCTTTCTGGTAAAACCCCCGACACAACCCTGTTAGGATAGGTTAAAAACTCAGAAATCGATCCAGCCTCTTAATGTAAATGTGCATCCTCACCAGCCCGTTTGGGGCTGGGAAATGCAATGGCATAGGAGATGGATCCGGGAAATGAGAGGGGAACAGAGCCAGGAGGTCCATTACCAATTTGGTGGTGTGGAAGAGGTGTTGGCTATTTGAGGGCAGGAAAGCAATCACTTTCTCGAAGATGGAGAGGAAAATGTGAGGCTCGAAAAATGTGCCTGGTATTGGGAGATGGCTGGATGCAGCTGGGAGGGAGGAATGGAAAATGTGGTGGTGGTGGCTCTGGGAGGAGCCAGGGGCTGGCACTGGTTGTTTTGCCTGGATGGACTTCAAGGCTCTGATCCTCCACCATATGGGTGTGCGGTTCAGGAACATCACCCAGGGTCTGCTTCCAGCTGCCTGGGATGGGAGGGTATACCTTGGACACTGGAGAAAGTCTGCAAAATGTAAGGAGCCCTGAGAGGTACTCATGTCTTGCCTTCTGTTGCTCAGGAGCATATTCCTGGACAGTGTCCTGAATGTGAGACATTGTCATGGGGGCCTGGGGTTGTAACCCCTCTCCCACCCCACTTTGAGACCCATAGCAAGCTTTGTTGTGCCCATCTCTGCCCACTGCTGAAGGCTGGCATCGTAAAGTGCCTTGATGGTCAGGCATCCTTGCTTTATCCAGCCTTCCCAATCCAGCTCTTCCCAGGGTGCTGGGCAAGTGTGATGCCAGAGTGACTATTCAGAGCAGAGGGGGAGCAGTGGGGGCTGCCTTCCCCCCCGCCTGCCAGAGGACCGCCGACCAACTGGCAAGGTTGTGGTTCCCCTGGAGATGGGGATTGCCTGAAGAAGCCCTGTCAAAGCATTGTCGCAGCCAGCAGCACTTCATTGAGCTGCTGGAAGAGGGTCCCAGGAGCTGTCAGAGGGTTTTCGTAGATCTTATGTTAAATCTGTTCTTCAACACCTGCTGGCACTTGGTGCTTCCCCAGCCTGGAGCAGGCTGCAAGGGGATGCTGGCACGCTCCTGTGTGCTGGATCTGATCTCACCCTTTCATGGGAGGATCTTCCTAGAGATGAAAAAAAAAAAATGCTGAGCATGCCCTTGTCCACTTGCATTGGTGAGCGAGCTGCAGGTGACCAGTAACCCTCCCACGGTCCCCTCATCTTCCCATGACAGGAGAAACGTCTCTTGCTCATGCTCCCTTGACTCATCTCATTCTCTGCTTCCAAAGAGAGAGTGCTTGGTGTTGGTAAACAGCACGTTATAAATAGGCGACTGATGCTATATTGGGAGGAGTTTTCTCCGCTGGTGAGCACAGGCATGGTGGGACCTGGACGCGGTGAGCTCGGTGGGCAGGGGCACTGGTGACCCCTTACCAAGGGGCTGCTGTGGGCATGGCTGGGGGGAAGCTCTGGGTGCCAGCTTGTCCCCTTGGCCCTGGGGAGCCATCCACAGCCTCCCACCCCTGCTGACATGTGGATGGGGGCATTGGAGAGGAGCCTTGAAAGCAGCTCAGAGTCAAGAGGAGGGAGTGGGTTGCACGTGGCTGTGTTGGGCGTGTCCCTGAGGGGCTGCAGGTGTCTTGTGTAGGGACAAAGGTACTTCAGCTGGGGCTGTGGGTTTCGGATGAGCTACGGTAAATGAGTTAGTCCCTGGCTACATGCATGATGTATGCCACAGGGTTGATCTCAGAGGTCCCAGCATTGACCCCGATAGGATGTGTCCCCCTGTCCCCAGACCCGGCAGTTGGTCCCTGGTGGCTGGCACCACAGCCTCAGCAGAGTCCTGATTTCCGTATGCAGGGATTCCTCGGAGGCTTTGACCAGGATGCCGGTCAGGTGGTGTAAGTGGAGGGCAGGGTGCCAGGGGTGAAATTCCAGCCTCCCCGCTCGCTCACAGGGCTGTGGCAGGATCGCTGTGGCAAGCCTGGAGTGTAAACAGGCGGGCAGGGCGGCAGCGGCAGGGCTGGCCGCCCAGGAGGAGGGGCGAGAGGAGGTCCTGCCCTCCTCCATCCCTGTTCTTTCCCATTTCAGGCCCTGGAGGAGGTAAGCACGGCTGCCAGGTTTGCTCTGAGGACAGACGTGGGGTGGAGAGGGCATGTCCCCGCTGATGGTGGCTGTGGTTCAAGAAGGAGCTGTGAGTTGGCGTGCTGGGGATATACCTCCTGCGAGGGTGGTGTTTAGGCAGGGGACCAGGGTGGTGTTTAGGCAGGGGACCGCTGGCTTTGCATCCTTCCTCCCTATCAGACAGGAGGGTGGCTGGGGGAAGGAGCGGCTGGGCTCACCTGGGAGCTCTTGGGAGGGTGATGGTGGGTTGCAAAGTGGGAAAGCTCTCCAGTTTGAGGAGTGGATGCTTTGTTCAGTCCTTTGTTGTCTGGCCTTACGCTGTGTTGTTCAGGTTGTATTTTAAGCCATATAAACCTAATACTGCCTGGTGCTTTCCTCGGAAGTGTCGGGCTGGCTTCTCTGAGCTGATTGGGATGTGTTGGAAGAGCCAAGCAGGAGCAGCCTGACCGGCATGTGAGATGAGGCGGTGTGGCTACGCTTTCTCCATTGATAAAATGCCCTGTAAGAGACTCCTGCCTTATCTCTGGCGCGTAGCCCGTGTCTTTCCACACCATGATCTGAAAAGCAGATGATAGGAAGCCTCTCCTCCAGCATACATTAATGGAGTTCGCCTCTTCCCTTGGTGTCTATGGATCACCTGCCCTGGCAGGACTGCCGGAGACCCTAGATCATACAGCTGCTTGGGCGAGCTCCGAGATAGTCGAGTGCTTTAGTGCAGGAGACCTTTCCCAAATATCCTGACAGCGATGGAGACGCAAAGGCGGTGTGGTGGTGTTTGCCAAGATGATCGTTACCAAGTCCAGCAACAAGGTTCAGGTGTGTCCCGCGATGTGAAAATGGGGCGACTGGGGTGTTTGGATGTTTGTGGATATAAATGGGAAAACTGGAGTTCACCACGTAACAGTTGACTCTTGTCAAACGACTGCGTTTATTTAAAAATAAAAATGCTTTCCCTTCCCGCTGTGGACAGTTTGGGCACCATGGGAGGCAGCTGTGCCGGAAGGAAATGGGAAGCGAGAGGACGAGCTAGGGTGACAGGGGATAGGGGTTTAGATTTTTGGCCATGGTGTGAGTGAAAGAGAACTCTTCAGCCTCTCAGGCTACAAATGCGGAGTTGTGCTGCAGAGCAAGGAGACCACAGCACCATTCTCCCTCTGGCTCCGGCCATATCCGTGCTTGGGATATTTAGGCACGTTACGGCTAGAAGGATGCTGACCACACAGAGAGACATCAGCTGGGGAAACATTCAAGAGGCTGGAAAGATGTGCTTGGAATAATACCAGGTATACAAAGCTTAGCTCAAGGAAAGCAGAGGCAGGTGAGATGTCTCCTGACAGCAGGGGATCTTCAGCTATTTTTGGAGGAGCAGCCAGAAGCCGAAGTAATAAAATTTGGGAACAGAATCAGGAGGAATGGCGTGCCTTTCAAGCCTTCCAGAACCATTTCCCCATGAAGAGAAGAAAGCTTTCTGGTCTAGGTTCATTTATTTAACCAGTCACTAAGAAGTGTACTGCAGGAGCCTATTTCTCATCATCAAAGAAAAATTCTGGTTAAGCTACTTGATCTTTGCTGCCTCTCCCCTGAGATGCCCAACTGGGGCTGGGTTGATAACCAGTACACATAGCCGGGGTTCAGAGAATGGTCTTGGAAAACATCTGGTGCTTGAAGGAGAGCACAGTGCTCGGGTCTGTGCCTTTTTAGGTAAACACTTTAATTTCGCCGTGTATTTAAGTTATGATTGCTTCAGTGAGAGCGTTTCAAGATAAGTGTGTACTTAGGAGCTTTCCTGAGCAGGGGCGATTTTCTTTTCTTTTGCATGAAGATCCTTGGAGAAATATCTTAACAAGCATTAGCCCATACAGCTGCCAAAGCTAGATTTGCGTTGGGAGAAATACTAAGCAGTAACCTTATCTGGGTTATTAATTAGTAATTAATCTCCTAATGCCATAATCTACTAATTGTTTTTATATTCCTGCTCCTGTGGTATGTTAGGGAAGGCCAAGGAAACTTCACATCTATAAGGAGAATTTTGGAGGAACTGCTTGCTGTTCTGTCGCGTTGTATTGGAGACCTCAGCCACCGCTTTAACAAGGGATTTGTCTTTTCATGCACTACATGTGACATGCTGTCCTGCTCCAGAAATAAGGTGTGGAACAGCACGTTCACCCTCTACAGCGTGTGAACCAGGAAAGCACAATTTTGTTGTCTGAATGTGTCTTTGGGGTCCGCTGGCTCCTTTTTATCTGTGCCCACCTCTGTGATGCTGCACTTCACACTGGTCCATACAGGCAGGTGCCTCTTCCATGGAAAGGGAGCAGCCAGGAGCGTGATTTCTTGTTGGAAACCCATGACATGCTTTGGTGCATCCTGCCGATGTGCTGTGTGCTGGTACCCGTGTCCAGGGGAGGGTTAGAGTTGTGGGTACAGGGTGACCTTCAAACTTCAAGGCTTCGTGCAAAGATGGAGACACAAGGTCAGAGATGGGGCACCTGGACCCCAGCCGTTAGTGCTGTCCCACAGTTTTCTTTCAGCATTAGAAGTCGTCTGTGAAAGCGCAGAGTACGAGTGCTTTGGGAGGGAGAGGTGGTCTTGGGAAGCGTGGCCAGAGTACATGATGGGTCTTTGCTCCCACTGGCACGTAAGGGTCAAGGCTGAAGGGTTTAGCCTGGCAGCAGAGATGGTGGGATGGGAGCATGGTTCTTCCAGGCATGATCCCTCTCAAGGCTGCTGTGGCTCCAGTCGGGCAGTTCCCCACTGATTTGAGCTCTGTTTAGGGTGGTGTTTTCCATGGAAAACAGCCTCTGGGTGTGCAGGCTGCCTTCCAGCAGCTCCAGCCCGTGATGCTTAGCTGCTCCTGGGTGTTCTCCTGACTCAGCCCCTTGGAAAGCACCCGCTGCTGCTTTCCTTTCAGTGCCACAGCCCAGAGGAGCAGAGTCCAGGAGATGCTGTGGCTGCTGGCAGACATGCCCGAGGGGGCTGCCAGGTCCCTGCTCTTAGTTCTTCTGTGTGGTGCTGGTCTGTTTGGGCAGGAGGACCCTTCCTGGCTTCACCTCCAGCAGCCCTTGGTGCGCAGTATTTAATGTGTTCCACGTGGCTGCTGGGGTGACCTCCAAGCCTTCTCCTCCATGTCAGGATTTCAGTGGTCTGTAGTAGGTGTGAGCAGCCTGGTTTCAGCTGGGGCTGTGGGCAAGAGGAGCCCAGGTTACCAGTCTTTAGTGGACTTTCCTAGGCTTGATATTTGCTCTTGTGGAGCTGTGCTCCATGGGTAAACAGTGACTCAGAGCTGCTTTGCCCAGTTAAAGTGCTGTTCCTCTGTTTGTCCTCACATCCAGATAGAGTCCAGATGACACAAAGCTTGCGTTGCTGTGTCTTACCGAAAATTCAGTGCCTTCCTCCTCCGAGTCCAAACAGCCAGTTTATCTCCCACACCTTTATCTGCGGGTCTGGGAGCCAGGCTGCTTGCCTTGAAGTACCACTTCAGTGTTCCTGCTCTCGGCTGGACCCTGTTGTCTCTGTGCCCAGTGCCCAACCGGCGCTTTGTTCCCTGTGTTCCCAAGCCAGGCCCAGCTCCTCTTGCCAAGCCCCCCAGGGTGGAGACCATTGAGAAGAAAAGCCCCAGTCAGCTTCTCTCCAGCGCTGGTGCCTGGCTGAGAGCCCAGCATCCCCAGACTGGTGCGTGCGAGTGACTCCAGCCTCGGCAGTCAAAGGCAGGCAGAGCTCTCGTGAGACTCAAAAAGAGGTGTTCGACCCCCGTTCTTCCCAGCAGGTCTTTGGGGAGATGCCTCTAGGTGAGATCCCTCTGGCAGCATCACAGCAAACACCCTGCAGAAGGGATATCTCTGGGCACTGCTGTGCCAGGTGAGGTCCAGCAGTTCTCTCTCTGTAGGACAGATGAGGTCCTGGGGGACAGTCTCCAGGCTGTGTTCAATGTCCATCTCGCTCTGCTATGACCTTTGTTATTTATTCAGTGCCCAGCAGGAGCTCAAAATTGGTCTCGCAGCCTCTATCTTCCTTGTTGGAGTTCAGTAGCTGCTAGAACAGAGTGCGTAAGGAGAACCATGTGCTGTGAAGCCTCAAGGTTTTTCCAGTGTCCTAGTTTGGGCATCCTTGAGGGCGAGGTTGCCCTGCTGCTCTTGGTTGTACTGGGTGCTGAGGTGCCCCGGTGCTATGCCGTGGGTCGGGCTGTGCTGCTGCTGCCAGAGCTCTGATTCCTCTCTCAATTCCCCCAGCGGATGCAGAACGCTGGTTCCTAGATGTTCTCCTACACCTGTCCTGGCTTGCTGGCCGCATCCAGACCTCGTGCTGTGAGAGCCCTTTGCTGATGTCTGCTGTTGTTGAGGAACAGTTGACTTCTTTCCTCCTCCTGCTGTGGCTGCCCAATCTCTTCTCAGCATGGAGTCGTAAAGGGAGCTCAATTACGCCTGCTTGCAGGGCTGTGATTACGTTGACCTTTGATGCTTGCCTGTGCTGTGGATCCTTTGTAGACCAACCCTGCAAGGCAAGCACTACCCTAGGCGTGCTGTAAGGAAGGTGAGGGAAAGGCGAGAACGTCCCCACCCTGCAAAATGCAAACACTTGGAGCAGCAATCTGCTTAAGCACCTTTGGAAAGGACCAGCCTGCGTTTGCCATGGGAAGGGGACAGGTGCCAGGATTTGGAGTAGCTGTTCCTGTTGTTGTAGGAGCAACACTGAGAGGCTGCTCCTCCGGGAGGTCCTGCAGCATCCTGGCTGCTTGCCCCCGGTGCCCACAAGGGAAGGGGTTTCCCTCTAGGCTTCCTGGTTTTACATCCCACGTGTTTCCTGCTGGATGGGAGAGCCAGGCTGGTGAGCCCTTCGCTGCTAGTGCTGAGCTTCCTCACCTGCTGATGTGAAGGAGGGTTTTTCCCTGTGCTGCTGAGCATCATCTCCAGGGATGCTGCTCTACGCAGCCCATGCACCCACTTTGCCACCATTCCTGAACGGATGCAGGGTTTCAGTTTTCCCTGTGGAGCACCTGCTGAAAGCAAGGGCATGAAGCTTTTCTGAAGCACCATCCAAGAGAGGCAATGCCCCAACTGTACATGCTGAGTGTGTGGTGTCAGTGGCTAGGGCAGGAGGACTGGGCAAGAGAGAAGCTTACCCCCAGTAACCGCTGAGTGAGCAGCTTGCATACTGCAGAGTAAGGAGCAGGGATGCTCCCAGTAGGATGTCCTACCAGCCACTGGTGAGGAGCCAGCTGTGGAGGCCAGAGTGGCTTGGACAACTCGGAGATGCTCCTTGGCACTGCTTGGTGACCTGCATCACCAAGGGTTTTCTTGGTGGGGAGGGCTGATCCCACTGTGTAGGTAAGTGATTGTAACCATGCCCAGCAGACAAAATTCCTGTGTCTTTGAGGGCTGTGCTGGAAGGAGGTAACGACTCCAGTCATGCAGCAGTGAGGAGGAGGAAACAGTCAATGTGACCTTGAGGGGCTATCTCAAAAACTTGGTTTTATGAGACACACACGTACACTTCGCTCAAGATGAAAAGTTGGGTGCAGATGAGAATGCCCAGCCTGTGACAGCTGATGTGGGGTACAAAGGCAGGCAAGTGTGTTAATACTCCCCTGTGCACAAGAGGATTATGATCAGAAATAAACAAGAAGCTCTAAGGTGAGGTGAGCTTAGTGATAAACAAAGGAAAAAGGGATGAGAGCTGGGAGAGGTGCAGAGCTCCTGCTAAAAATGTTTACCTGCACCAAACGGACAAGGTGGCATTTGGTCGCTTAAGAAGCAAAAGGGAACGTGGGAGAATTCTGAGTAAATAAGGGATC